>JABCKD010000240.1:0-115533 GCA_013186415.1 Fusarium sp. NRRL 66088
ACCCGAGATTACACACTCCCCACAGCGGGAAATTTCCCTGACGTCACCTTTTTCTTTTTTCCTTTCCCAACCTCCGCTTCATTCATCGATGATCTAGATCGTTCTGTCAAGGTGAAGCGAGAGCGGGTAAACCAGGGACGTTTTGAACATGACTAGAGTCAAATCACATACCCGTTTATCGGGTTTCAATACGAAAAGGCCAAGGAATGGAAACGAGATATAGAATCTGGGTGAAAAGAATTTTACTTCTTTTTTTTGTGCCTGTTACGTACAACTACCTATACACAGGACGGGAGGGGGTCGGTTCGAAGATATTCAGAGAAGGGGTACTAGCCTTTTTCCCCGAAACTTGTTGTTTTCCATAATCAAGGTACATTGATAGTACCAAAAATATCCTTCCCCCGGGACGACTTGCAATTCCATCGATGCCATTCATGGTCACTCCCGGGTTTGTTTGTAGTAAAATGCTTCTCGTCGTCCCTCATCCATCTTTCGAAAGAATTATGCAGACGTTTTTGTGTGTTGTTTGGGCTGCAGATCGTGAAGAGTAGGCCCGCCTCATCGTACCAGACCGAGGTCAGACTCCATCGTCCCTCTTTCAAAGCCATTCCATAAAAGTAAAGTAATAAATAGGAAAAAAACAAAACCTCTTTCCCTTTGTCGTCGGGGGTATCCTCTTTTTTTGTGTTCCATCGCGGAGGGACCTGTAAAACTGGTGTGCATTCTCGGTCTTTCCCTGGTTTCCGATTCGAGGTTTGGGGCCAAGCTCTCCCTGTAATAAAAAAAAAAAAATCTATTCCCTTGAATCCATCCCCCCTTAGGTGGTGGTTCTTGTCCTCGCGCAGGTCCTTTTCGGTTTATCCCTTTCCACGCCGGGGAGGGGTGAGTCGAAATGTATCGGATCGGGGCCTGAAAAATGCAAAATAAAACTGCTGAGATAAAGTAGAAAAAAAAAGGGTATGATCCGCGTATTCCTTTTTTTGGGTGCCGCAAGACTTGATGAGAAATTTTGAATTCGCAAGGAAAATAATAAGCAGTCGCTAAATGCCAAAAAAAGATGAGAGTGAATGAGAGAGAGATCATTCTGTTGTGCAGCCATGCAATGGATTCGAACAAATGCTAGAATGTCGGAGAAGGATTGTGTGTAAAGGTTGTGTGTGTCGATGCTGCACACTAGCAGCCAGGTCAACAAGACCCAGTCGTCACGAGTTCCATTATTGGTTCATGCCGTGTTGGTTCACGAAGCCGTTGTATTGGTGTTGTTGCTGTTGTTGTTGCCCATACGCCGAGGCGTGGTGGTGAGGGGTTGGTGTTACCGGGCACCGAGGGGGGAGACCGTAGCAGTCCTTGGCCATGTTGTGGTTGTTGCCCATTAATGAGTTGCCATCAGGAGTGATAGGGGGAGTCAGGTATCCGTCAAACCCCATCGTGGCGGCGCTGTGGCCTTTTTGAGGTGTGCTGTAGATGTTGCTGGTGTGCTTGTTGATGGGCTCGGTGTGTGGTGTGGTGGGATTCGCAGCTCGACGCGCGAGGTCGGCCTGCTCAGCCATGAACTCGGCAAGCTTTTGGGACACTCGAGAGTAGTTGGGGGTCGAGTACTTGCGGGCAAGCGTGGCAGAGGGCTGGTGAAGGTGATGCGACAGGGTCAGTAGCGTCATGTTCTCTGTGTGATCCCACTCTCCGTCGTTGACTTCGGGACGGGCGAGGATGGCACGCGCGAGGGCGAGAGAAGATCGAGCCATCATGGAGGGCTTGGTAGAGACAAAGTCGCGGTAGTAGAGGGCAATCTCGCAGAGGTAGGCAGCCATGTGCTCAACCTCCTGGTCGTCTCCCTCATCCGTCACCATGAGCTGAGCAAACAGGTCGACAGTGGGGTGTCCTATGGTCCAGTCGAGCGTGTTCAGAACATGCATCTCCATCTGAGTAAACATTCCAGCATCGTAAAGTCCGCAGCACATGTTGTTAAGCTCGTGAATCTGAGGCACTCTATCCTTCTTGTCACCATACTTGGCAGCGATGAGGAGGGCGGCACATCCGACAAGCTGGTAATGTTGCTTGTAAACCACTCGCTTGGAGCAGTACCGGTCGAGGAGGTTGACGGTAAGGAACAGGGTCTCGGGCAGAAGGGCGAAGGCGGCGTGGGCCTCGATGAGGAAATCGATGAGGTAGGGCCTCATGAACCACTGGATCTCGCGCTGCATGTCAATGAGGGAAGCATCAGGGAGAGTTTCTTCCTGTTAAAGGTCAGCAAAAGACGCCGAGTAGTGCGCAAAGTTCAACATGCCTCCATCCGTCGCAAGTGCCGCATGATATCCTCGAGGTACTCGTCGGCCGCTAACCGTGAGAGCTCGCCGGCAATCATATCTTGACGTTGGCGGGCGAGCATCTTGATTGTCTCCTGAGTAGAGATTCTCGGGTGATGGTCATCGGACTCGACGAAGAAGGAGCCGTCGTTCTGGTTCTGAGTGTAAGCCATGTTGGGTGGTTGGGTGAATTGTCAGATGGCTAGAGTTGAAGGCTTGGTGGCTTGATGTCAAAAAGAGAGACGGGTCGGTTCGCCAGGAATCTCGTTGGTGTGAAGGAGCGTTTGGTGAAGTGTGCAAGAGAGTGATGCACACCGAAATTAGGTTATTAAGATATTAAAGAACGTGATGGAAGAAAACGAAAAGAATGACCGTGGCTGGTAACAAGACCAGAAGCATGTAGAGGCAAGGAAAGGGATTGGAAAAGGGGTCGTTTAAAGACTAGTCGACTGAAGGGCTCTAGAAACGGGATGTGCGTCAGTATGAAGGTTCCATGCTAGTGTGCGGCATCTCGATTCTGCCAAGACAGTGCTAAATGGCCCGATGAACAGAATCGTGTCCAAGATATCCCTTGGGTGATGGGGGAACGGGCTGGCACGAGGGACTGGGGCGATTGGCACGAGTGCCGTATCGAGGGGAGAGGGAGGCTTACCGCCACAGCTCGGGGAGGTGGACAGCTCTGGTCGGGAGATGAGACAGTCCCTGAGATTGTGTGGGAACAACGAGTTAACGTCTCCCACGGGGCAAAGCTCAAGGAAGCTGGTGAAGCGTGGTGGTGGTTGTGGAGAGGACGGCGGTATGCAGAAGATGGATCCTCGGCATGCAGCTGGAAGGGGAGATTAGAATTACTATCTAACCTCGGGGTCTTCTAATGAAGACATACCTTCCTCACGCTCTTTGACGCTTCGAAAATCGATATCGGTTACCTGGTCAGGGTTGACGGGGTAGCCGAGTAGTTCAGGTTGGTGTGGGATAGTGAGATTTGAATCCGACAGCTATCGAGATTCAAGAATTCAACAATCCACAGTCGTCACTTGGTCGTGAATCCTTGCGCCCTAGTGCTCGAAGGATCGATGAACCAGTCTCGGGAAGGGCAGCAAAAGAGATCGTCTCGTGTGAAGGGAGCGGGTGCGTCGATAGGCGGCGTCGGCGGCTGGCGACAGGGAGTGGAAGAGACTGGAATTCCTGGTCGACGGACCTTGGAATTTGGCAAGAGTCGAAAGGAGAAGGTCGAGTTTTAAAAAGGGCTACTAGAAGGAAGAGTGAAATACCAGCAAAGGTGTTTTTTGATTCACTTTTCCAGTCCGGCCTTTTTGATCTTTGGTTCCGTCTCACAACTCTTTTTCGAGATTCGCCCTGACCTTTAATAGGACAGGAGATGGGCTCTGAGGGAGAGGTGTCGAGTTGAATGCCCTGGGGTGTGGTGAGAATTCTCCTCTTCCCAAGCGCGTCTTTTCTCAGGCCTGCTGTGGTCGAGTCAGGAGGGAAGACGTAACGAGAGATGAGGGAATGTGATGGATGAGGGAGAGGGAGAGAGAGAGAGGAAGGGGGAGGATGCGGATGAAGAGGTAGGAGGAGGATGGAGAAGAGGGAAAAGGACTGGGTGAGAGGTACACGAGTAGTTTTAACGGAACCAGCCCAGCCCAGCCAGCCTGCAGCAGCGGACGGGAGGGGGTGAGTACGCAGAAACGCAGCTAGACGCAGCAGAGTAGGCTGGCTGGCTGGCTCCGTGGATCCATCCATCCATCCATCCAAGGATGGCTTGACCTTGGTTCTTCTGGGACGGGTACCGGTTGCGGGTACCGTACGGGGTTGCTGACCAGGTACCTGCGCGCCGGGCAACAGCGGGTGGAGGTACCTAGACGCGGCCCCTGCTAGGAGGCCACCAGGAGTCACACACCCACGGCCACGGTCGCGCGCCCACCACGAGGAGGAGCCCCAGGATCCTCCTGGCACTCCTTGGAGTGAGTTTCTGAGAGCTTGGCTTTCACAGCAGCAGCAGCAGCAGCAGCAGCAGCAGCAGCAGCAACAGCTCAACTCAGTGCGGTTCCCTGTTCTGTACAGGCGGAGAATCGACTGTGGGATGGATTGATCTCCAGAGCAACTCTGAGGGGGTGCATGATGACTTGAGGACCATCTGTTGTGCTTTGTGTGTTCTGCCATGCACTGCGAATCACCAAAACGCCTCTGCCTCACCACCTCCAAACATCACGCACCTCATCCAAGGAACGCTGTTCGGAGGCTGGACTAGAGGCAGAGTAGCTTCTCATCGAGGGCTTTGCTTGCTGGTGCTGGTGCTGAGCGGGAGGGGGGTTTGGGGGGAGTGAGGGCAGCGAAAAAAGAAGCAGAAAGTAGCTAGGGCATGGGGGCGTGCAAGGTACGGCACTGTACTTTGGGAGTGTATTGGGGACGCCAAATACGTACCTGGCTTGGCTTGAGCGTGTGTGTGTGCGTGCTTTGGAAAAAGCGTGTAGGGAGCGTGTGAAGCCTGTGCTGGGCCCGGGCGAGTTGTGCCAATTGTGTCGTGTCGTAGCGTGTTCTTGTCTCTCGGCTGGGGAAATTCGGCGCACGCTGGGGGCAGGGATCCGCGCGCGGATGACCGGGCGTGTGAGACGGGCTGGTCTGGTTGTTTGTAAAAGAAAAAGATGACCGCGTCAACAGTCAAAGTGATGGTGAAGATGCGATATGTTGGTGTTGGTGTTGGTGTTGATGATCGGATGGTGATGGATCAAGATGATGAGCATCTCTGTGGAAGAACTTGGAGAAGAGCGGAAGGCAAGAGAGAGTTGAAATATACTGAATTGAGATGTGTTGAGGATCATTGGCCGAGGAGTTCACAAAAAGTAGAATTGTCCCAAAGAGTATAAATCTTTTTTGAAGCTAAAAGCGGAATCGGTGGCACATCCGTGGTGAGATATAACCTCAGATTTTCTACCTCAGACTCAGCGCCGCAGTATGCCCGCACCAAGCCGAATTGTTCCATTTATTTGTTGTTGACCTTTCAATAATTCACCTCATATTCTTATGACGTCGAGAATACCAAATAAATCAAGACCACGACATATTTGTTTGTTTGGAAATATGCATCCTACGGCCTTGTTGAGCGAGGCCACAGGCGGCCTTGTGTCCGTCCATGTCTGATATTGTGCTCATGTGCCCCCGGCCTGCGCAGGCTCACCACAGATGGTCGAGCCGAACTGTATAGGTGACATTTGCATTTGGAGTGTGCAGTGCACCCTTTTCCGTCACGGGGTCCAGAGATTCTCGCCTGTTTTCTGTAGAGCCCATCATCAGAGTCCAAGACGGTCAAGACACCGCCACGACCGCGACCTCGTTCCGGACCTGCCTTAGACCCCGAAGCTACCGCCGTGATGTCGAGCCAGCAAAGCAAGGCAGTGTACTGTGGTAGCATTTATCAGGCTGCTGCGCAGCTGCGTTGCGTTGTGTGTTGCGGTGCATGATTACTCAAGAGAAATCATGACACTATTATCATCATCACCGCTGCATCGATCTTGGGCCATGTACATAGTAAAAAAAGCAACCAGGGATTTTCTTAGATGCCCCTCTAGCCTCACCGATGTAGCGAGATCTCTTTATACCCTCGGATACGAACAACCTCGTCGCCCCGATGCTGGTCCCATCTCAAACTCGTGGCATGGATTCCCCTTACGGACGGGCCACGCTTCCTGCACTCTAACGGAGCTCCGGGCTGCCCGCGACGGACGGTCGACAACATCCCATTCAATCTGGGATGACTCCAATGTCCGTTGCAGGCAGTACTGTTAGTGCGCCGCCCTAAAACATGTCAGCATCGATGGATCTGTCGTCCATCGATGAACTGCAATGCAAGCCTTGCTTCTGCGAGTTTCTAGTGACGCCTACCAGACGCGAGCGCATTCATATCGCGCTTTGCATCCTCATTTCTCGTTTCCCGTGTCGTTCCCCAGTTGTCGCCAATCCATACCGACCGACACTAACGCGCCAGAACTAGATCGACTCCATGACTCTTGAACAAGGACAATGGATCTCTGACGAAAGGGGTGTGTTGCAGTGGATTTTTCAGGGCGTTTCCCATCTGAGCCTATGGCATGTCGCTCAGAGACCGTCTATCGAAGTTCGAAAACGGCCCTCAAAAGGGAGCCACAAAACTTGGGTTCCAAAAACGATGTCAGCGACTGGACTGGTCGGTAGGTCGCGTTTTGCCCTTCACTTTCAAATCTTGGATACCGCATCGCATCCCCGTCTGAGCCAATCACCTCTTCTCGTCAGCGGACTTCTTGCATTCGTCCTGGAGCCCCAAAGGCCAATTAATCATGCATGTCATCCATGATGAGGCACCTCGCTTCTTGTGCCTTGCCTAGGATTTTGTTTCTCCCTCGCGTCTCGTCTGCTCATTAGCATTAACAGTTGAGTCGGGTCATTCACCCCCACCGCTGGGTGACTTGCACCTTTCATTCATGTCCAATATATCCACTGGACTACAGGCCGCTAGGCAAGCCCTGGGCTCAGAGGTGAGGTTCACCAACCAGCATGCCCTTGATTGTGTGCAATGCAGTGCAGCGCAGCGGTTGGTCGCGCAGCGTGAGGTGCCGTCATTCATGGACCAGCTGTCATTTACACCTGCACTGCACTTGCACCTACATGACGATTTCCATTGTCTGTCTTGTCGCGCCGGGCAGCGAGCGCGGACGTGTTCTGTAGCGCAGCCCTACATAAAACCCCGTTCAAACCTCCTGTCGCGATGCTCGTCCAGCGCGCACCGTGATCTTCTCGCGCGTTGCCTGATGGTGGCTCAGGGGGCGGAACGGCCGTGCTACACGCTTTCCATCAGTCGTGAGACGTTGTCTGCAATTTTGTGACTTTAAACGGAAGCATCTTTTTCAGAAGCCTCCTCCGTTGCCAAGACCCCTCGGTCATGGACATAATCATCACTCATTCGCTGGTTCCGTTCCCCGCCTTCATTCATTGTTCACAAAAAATGACACTATTCGCATAACCTTTAAAGTCAATTTATTAAAACGGGCTCCTTCCGAAGCAAAGCAAAGACTTTTCTTGATGAGTTGTCAGCTTTCTCAGGTCAAGCCTCACCTGCCGTTTGGAGTAATATCTGCCCCCTTTTAAGATGCTGAATATAGCTGAGATGGCTTCTGTCGCAATCATCTGTAGACCCATCTCACAGGACGATCTCTGTTTGCTTCATGTCCCCTCATCCATGTATCGCGGTTATAACCCGCTGCTAGTAAAAGGAGGTTGCTTGCTTGGCGAGACGATCAACCTACACCTCATGGCTGCGTGTTCCCACCTAGCCCATGGACGCCATCAGCTAGCCGTCAACTCAAAGACACGTCCATAGCGGCAGAGGGCTATAGCGTCGCACTCCGTACGCGGGTTAATTACGGAGGAGAAGGGCATCACGTCTCATGTAATCACCAACAAGACTCTTACCGTCTCATGGATCCAGCTCCTGTAGAGGGAGTAGACTCTGCAGCGGCCGCCTCACCGAAAGTTTGAGCCGTACTTGCGCAACAGCGTCGTGCCCGGTCTGTGGTTGGAAAAATCGCCCGATGCTCATTTCCATCCCATGCCGCCGCGTTCAAGCCGCTCCGTTCTGCTGCTGCAAGGGATTGAAAAGTCCACGGCCCCCACAGGCGCGAACGGAGGGATCCCCACGCAGAGCCAGTGGCCTGTACACTTGCACAGATGGTACGCATAGGCGAGCACAATACCCAAGCACAATGCTCTCTTTGTGTCGTCCGGTCCGTAAGTCGTGACGAGTTACGCCGTGTTTCCTGTATTGTACGGCAGGTGCCAGAGTCAGTTTTGTCCATCAGAGTTTAGCCTTTTTTTTCAAGTTGCCCAGTTGACGAACAGCTTGAAAGAGTGCCACCGAGTCAATGGCCTCTCAAATGGTTAATTCTCCGTGCATGGCATAAAGGATAGGAATGTTGAAACTATCCTGCCAGATCCTCTCAGCCTGTCACATGAGTCTGACACCGACTCAACGTCCGTGAAACAAAATCTCAGCAGCCGGTGCTCCGTGCCACGGTCGCAGACCCGAACCCCGGGCGCCGTTTTTATCTCTGACTGAGAGATTTCACCTGCCTGGGTTAACTGTCACATCCTTCACGGAGAGACGCCGTTGCGGAGCGGAAGTAGCAAGGTCCGGAATAGCCGTTGGCGTACGGGTACTGGTGCGAGGCCACAAGACGCAGTTGGGCGTGGATCATCAGAGACCTATCTTTGTCGTGACAGTGACAGTGACAATGACAATGACAATGACAATGGAACCAATCCACCGAGAGCACACGACAACCAAGGCACGACAAAGGCACGACAACCTGCCTAGGCAAGGCACGCACACGACTAGAGATAGGATGGGTCCCTCAAGGCCGGCGCCGGTGCTTGTTTAAAAAAAGTAACACATACACGTCCAAACCCGCACCCCTTTAACCCGTCGGTCGCGCCTAGGTCAAGGGACGCGCCTCTCTCGCGTCAAATGGCGACGCAGTGACCGCCAGCCAATGGCACGACCCAGACGCGCACCTCATGAGACTCTGCAGTCAGCGCATCTGGCCCGGACCCAGGTGGCTGGGCGAACGAGAGAGGAAAGATGAGATGGGGTAGGCAGGCTAAGTTTAGCGGCCGGGCACCTAAGAGAAACCCTGTAGACGAAAGGGGGAAAAAAGGCCGGGACCAGCTGTGAAAAAACACCGTCATCTGGATCGACAATTTTCAAGAGATCCACTTGAACTGACGCAGACTGGGAGATTGAGGTGAGTTGATATGGGTATATTGAGCTGAGTAAACGCAGGGAGACTGAGATGAGATTCTTGAAGTTAACCGCAAGACAATGATGCATCTCTCTTGGGAACCCCGACAAGAGAACTGACAGCTTCTTCCGAAACTGAACAAAGAAGCTCTCCCATGTCAAATCTTTTTTCTGTCACCACCTTTTCTCTCACTTCTCACATACGCCGGTCGACGCCAGTGAGGGGTAGCCCCAGGAACCACGTCCAGGATCCCCCTGGCCGGTCCCGACGCGGAGGGTCGAGATACCAGATCTGTGAACCATGGTGGTGTGTGTGTGTGGTGATGGTGTGTGAGCCGTGTGAGTGTGTGCCAGCTATTTGCAGATCCTCACATCCCCCATATCGTTGCATTCGCCAGCCCTCTTTCTCTGCACATGATAATGATGATGATGCTGTTGTAGTATGATCAAAGAGGCGAGGCTCAGCAATGGGCCATCATGACGTGTCTGACCGAGCGGTTTGCACTTCCGTGATCCGTCCCTTGTCGTGGCACTCAACTCAACTTTAACAGGTACGAAAAAGCACCAAAGTCGGCTCTGGACTGGTTCGCCCAATTTAGCTACCCAATGTTGAACTAGTAACATGTCTCAGCCAACTCGAAAGCCATTCTCATGTCGTCCGCCCCAGAGATCAACCATGACCCATTAACAAAGGGCCTCTGTATACTTTGCACTGTAGCTTGAACTCTCTGTCACTCCCCCACGCCGGAAGGACGGTCTGGACGAATTTGTCGACAAGGTGGCTCCTCCGAGAAACCCCTCAGAACAGGGACCCTACAAGATTCAAAAGGTCGGTGACGGTCGCCATGGCCCGCTCCCTCGGAGGCGAATTTTCCTTACATGGGAAAAAAATGTCTCTTTTGTATTGAACAATTTGTGTTGTTGTTATGGTGGTGGTGTTGTTGTTGTCCCTTGTCTCTCCGCTGCTAAACGGCCTGAGAATGTCGCAGGCCTAAAATCGAGGCCTCTAAACAATGGGACAAAACAAGAAGTGGCCGAAAATGGCGGCCCAAGCCACGTTTCCCGAGAAGCTGCAGCAGCCACTACTTTCTGTAGATCAGCCATATGCCAAAACAAAAAAAAAAGAGACCTTTTTGTATTCCCGGCCGGTGTGATCAAGGCCCTATTGTCTGCAGAGTCGGGGCTGAATTGGAAGTCTTTCGGTTATCGAGTCGAAGGTTGTCAAATTCCGCTACCCAACGAGTTCTAAACGGCCAGCACAGGCCAGGTCTGTCCTTCATGTCCTCCTGCAGAGTCCGGCTAGACCTTATAGACCTCCAGCTAGAATCGTATCATAATTCGCAACTGGTGGCCCTTGGTAGTGCCTCCTCGTAAGTGCCCGTCGTTGCGCTACGGCTTGCCGCACTGGCCTGGTTGCGGTCCTGGACACAACGCAAGCAAGCCCAGGCAACCAAGGTCCAGCTGAGTGGCTGGCTTGGCTGCCGAGTCGTCCAAGGTGCAGTGCGTCAATGCTGAGTGATTGTGTGTATCGCTTTTCAACAAGGGACGGGACGGATGCTCCTATTGTGAGCGTCTCCGAGCCAACCAAGGCATCCTTTCTTCTTCCGAGTCGCCGGCCTCAAATTTCCAAGGTAACTCGACTCAAACTTCCCTACCGCAGCAGAATGCAAGTTTCAATTCTCCCTCCCCTCACATCACATCACGTCCAGCTCCAGCGCCGAACCGACAAATGTGACGTATGGCAACCTGGCTTGTGGGGGACGCCGAGCCGTCACTGGGGCAGGCGTTGAAGTTTAGTGCTCGGAGCCCTGTAGGATGTGACCACTTAAGCAGGGCCTAGTGTGAGCCCCCGCATTCGCTGAGAGGAGAGTTGCCAATGGACGGACAAGGATCTATTGATCTATTGTGGTAGGATTGCGGATGCTATTCTCTTTGTCTCTATTGAAATCAGACTCAAAGGTTTCGGACCCTTTCATGCTCTGTGCCCTCCGAGTTCATGTCGTGTAAGACCAGCAGTTCTTGTTTGCGAAAAGAGCCGCAATCTTCTCATCCCGATACCCGAAGAGAGAGTCGGCTGTCCTCTTTTTACGAGGACCGGTGAGGCACAGCGTCCTTCCGATCCCCGTAAGTTTCCATTTTTTTTTTTTTCCCTCTGTGTCTGGTTGTCAACTCCCAATGGTGCCCTGGCAACACGGGTCACGCCGCAGCGGAATGCCCAAGCAGCGGCAGGGCCTGCAACTGCATCAGACTTGCAGACCTAGCCACCTAGAATGTCATGGTCATGCTGTCACTCAGACTGTTGTCGATTCCAATCGCGTGCCCCTGTTGGATGGCTGGTACGTCAGGATGTGCAAGCACTTTAAAGCCCGTCCGGAGAGTCACGAATTTCACACGCTCCGCTCCGCCCAGCCAAGCCCAGCCCCGATGTAGGAACAGCGTTTCGAGGAGTGGAATACGGTGTCAAAGTCTAGCCATCGTAGCACCTTGTATCGCATTTCAGCCGCCTTGTCCTTGCTGTGCTGTGCTGTGACTGCTGCAGAGTTGAGCGTGTCACCTCCCGCGTCGGAGGAGTTGCTTAATTCTGGCGTCAACCTCCATCACGTCGACCTGACCTGTCCTTGCCTGGGAATGGATGCATCGTCCCCTCGCCTCGAATGTGTTGCCGCGTCGTCCACAGCCTCCGCCTCTATCGCACGAATGACGCCCATGCCGAGACACTCCTTGCTGCGGATGCTGACGCCGTTGCCTGCAAATTCTATGTAGACCCTTAACCACACAGTCAACCCCGTCCCTGCGCTGTGCTGTGCTGTGCTGCGCGGCACTCCCCCAACCCCGTTGCCCGAGAGCGTGTCTTGCCTCTGAGCGACATAGACGCCCCAGAGACGCGCGGGTTTTCGTGATGATTTGCAGCTCGCAACACGTCCCACGTACATGGGTTGCTGCGAGACGCGTGAGATGGCAGCCACCGGCAGGACAGGGTGAAGTGAGGGGACAATAGAAAAGAAGAAGAAAATTTATCATCTACGCCCAACGCCCCGTTGAGCCAGACCGGCAAATTGGAGTCTTGTGCGATCCGCATCGGGCGCTCCATTCCCTTGCAGGCCCCTCCGTCGCCATTTTCTCTGCAACGAGGCTGTCACCGTCAACGAGTGAGAAATCTTTCTCCCTGGCGGATGCTGCGGTTTCTTCCATTTCATCCTTACGTGCGCAGGGACCACGCAGAGAAGAGGATCAGCTTAATTAAGCTGGGTCCGACCACAGTCACAGTGGGCTCCAGCTAAAAAAGCGCCCCCAAGTCCCGTCCGTCGCCTGAGACAAGAGGCAACGGAGGATACTGCCCCTCGAATTATCAAAAGCGCGGCTGTCGTTGGCTGGCTTGTTCCTCTTCCGCTTCCGCACTCCATCGAACCCATCCGAGACCATGAACAAAATGATGCCCTTGCTCTCGTCTCCGAGGACCGACGGGGCGTCGGCCGCGACAAGCGGATGTGACCAAAAACCAAGTGGTTCCAGGGTGGAATTTCTTGTTTGTTTCTTGCATCTGACCCGCGACGATGCATCCACTCCAAGATGAAGAATTGAAAAAGATCTGTCGTCCCCAACCACGCTGCAAATTGAGGCTCCAGAAGTTCAACTCGCTCGACTCCATCTTCCTCCACTTGCACAAAACTGACGCGGGCGCACGTGCCTAGCGCCTCCATCTTGTCCACGCTAAGCGCGCCATGTTCGAGAAGCCTTCCACAAGGTGGGTCTTCCCGCGGAAGTGACGACACCAACTCCTTGCTTCAAAGCGAGATGAGGCTGAATCGCAATCTCTTGAGGCTTGTATCCCCCACAAGCCACGGCGCGCCATCTTCAGGGTCCAATTTTCACTGTGCCTTCATTTTATCTTGATCTTATACAAGCTCTATTCAATGTACACCGTTTTTGTGTCTCCTCTGGTTATGCTAATGCAGGGCAGGGTGTTCCTGCCGGCGGTGGGAAACCCGGCAAAACTGCCCCAGAGCCCAGACTCTTGCGGCTCCATCCCTCGCTTCTTCACCACGGCGACGCCCATGACCATGACCAAGACTAACTGGATCCATGACGCCTCGAAGAGGACCCATTCCACCGATGGACTCATGCAAGGCGATGGGAAAAATCCCAAAGAGAAAAAAAAAACGTGTGAACCCACCCGATCGTCAACTTACTACTGCATCTCAAGGTAGCATACATGTGCGGAGAAGAAGACACCGCCCTCGAAGTTTCTGCATTGGCAGGACAATGATGAGAAAATTTCTGTCCTTCCCCTCACTTGGAATACAGCCTTTACTTTAAATGACCTTTTCACCCTCGTCTCCCGACTCGTTTCCGTGGTGAGTGCCGCAAGCGCCGGGCTTGGCCTTCGGTCTTTTGACAAACGGCCCCAGATCCAGGCTCCTCCGGACCCGGACACGAGGGAACTCGGCATTCCACCCCTCGGCCCCTCTCCACTGTAGGAGGGGTCGGAGAGGGATAAAAAATTCGATTCTCGCGGCGGTGAAACTATCCTCGGCAATTGTTGAGGGACAAATCGCATTTCTACTCGAACAGGTTGAAAAAAAACTTCACTTGAACATCTTGTGATGGCTTGTGTCGTTGCTGATTCAACTGGTTTCAGCCCTAGGGTTCGGTGGACCACGGACAAGGGCCGAACCTCCCAACAACCATCAACCTGATACTCGTTTCCTTATGCTGACGTTGTCACATTTCTATTTCCTGATGGCCGTCGTTAACCAATGCGTCGCTGTTGTTGGGGATGGTTTCTTCCTTGAGGGTTGTTGCTTGGCCTTCAACTCGCTCGGCGTGCTTCCCAATCGAGTCAATTGAGAACTGATCATCATGGTTATTTCTCTCGACCTGAGGAAGCGAGATTTGTCCGCAAACGCCCAATGCTTGGTCAGCGAGTTGCTAACATCAAAGCCAGAATTACCGGCCTTCATTTTCCCGTTCAGAAAGGAGAGCTTTCGCGACAGTTGCTTTGGATAACTTCTGTGTGTCAGTCACCTCAGGGTAGCCGCTACTAGGACAGCTTCAGACACAACAGTTACACGACGCACACCTAGCCGGTCCTAGGTTCGCGGGGATGCAAGTAAGCGGCGCTATTGGTCAATGCCGCCATCTGATCAGCCGGTTTGCGATGATGCGAGCGTACAAGTGTGCGACACGGCCATGTTGAGAAATCCAATGCGCTCTTGCTCACGAGCGCCGACTGCGGTTCCATGCCATTTGAAACCTCCCCGCATCTCACATGTCTGAGAAACTCCAATGCCCTGATTGTCAGCCCAAGGGCCCTGGGTCGCCGTGGCAAGATGTCAATGCTTGTGACTTGCGGCAAGGATGCTACTGGGGACGAGAGGAGCGTTGGTGATGGATATTCTCCAAGACTGGTCATGCTTGACACCCGTGACCAACATTCGTCTCATCCAAGATGAGCAGGCATTCATCGCCAGTCATAATGTTGCCACAGATGGTGGAGTCAGACGCGCGACATGATCCTGGCCGAAAACAACAAACAACAAAAAAACAACATGGAGATAACGGAGTCAAGCACCGAGTGGGATAGTTTCGGCACCGGAACGAGCAAGAGGCGATCTATCAGTTGCAGGACAGGGTGGGATTCGCTGACGGAGAACCCACGATCTTGGGATCTCCAAGCCAAGAGACGGTCCAGTGAGAGCGCACCAAAGAGGCTTGGCCACAACCAAAAGCATTCACCATGACGCCGAGCTGCATTCAATGGTTCCTCTGCGAGGTCCGACCCCTGGCCTCTTTTGGGTCTTTGGGGACCTCTAGCCGCCAAAAACGTTTGGCTAAACTCGCTGATGATGGCAGGAGGCCCTAGAGGCCCCAGGAACTGTCAGCTGGAGGTGGGAGGCTGTGAGCATGGCCATCGCCGAGCGGCCTATCAGAGGCCAGAATGACATGTCGGTTGTTGACGCGAACAGGTCCTCCACAGATCTACTGTGGCTATTGCATGCATGTGGACGCTTCTGTCGGTCGCACTCGTCATGTCTATTTTGATGGCATTTGCAGGCGAACATGGGATATAATATTCGGGCAGGGCGATATTCAATGGATCCAAATGATGCATCATGACCATGGGCAGAAGAATCAAACAATCAGCAGCCTCAAGTTTCCAACCCCAGCTCTTCTCGGCTGCTACCGGGACATGGTCCAGCGGTCGGAAACATTTGCTCTGATTGAGGGGCGCGCTACGCCATCAGAGGGAGAAAATGGCATTATCTTTGCTACGGCTGGCGGACGATTGCGCTGGGCAAACAGGGCATGGCCTTGCTTGGTGCTCAATGGTGAGATTGGATCGCGAGCTGTGGTTGGCCTGCTACACAGCTCGCCCATGTTTGCTTTTTCCTCCCTCGAGACACCAAGCCGGGAATTTGCTGGCCTAGGCAGGAGCTGGAATCTCCATCATCAGCCACCAAGGGCCTAGGCGAGGCCGAAGGGGCGTATCTCATAAAGAAGTCTCACCAGCTCCCCCACAAGCCTTTCTGATCAAGGGTCCCTGAAAGCCCTGGTTGATTGTTCACAAACCCCATCACCAACAAAGGACTCTTGTCAGCTCCCAGAAGCCGCGGGTCAGCCTCCCAATCGGGGGGTCATGGCTGATGAGCCTTTGGCGATCTGAGTTTCGCAAGGTTTCCTGACCGGGGTCCCTGTCTAGGGCCAGGCTCGTGCGGCGGTCATACGGATTCGTCGCCCTGGTTCATCCCCGCAAGTTTTTTGCTGCTGGGCCAGCAGCATGTGGGGTTTTTCTTGTTCAGGAGAAGGCAAAGAGAGAGAGAGTCAAGTCGATCAAGGGCTTGAGTATCAAGAATGCTGAGTGAGGGGAGAGAACCGCCTGGGCCTTGGATGTGAGCTCAATGCGGAAGAAGCCATCTGCTGAGAATTGCCGGTTGAGGCCATTATATGGCATCTCTATGTTGCGATGGCATGGTGTAATAGCAAGTTGCTATGTTCGATGGCCAAGTTCATTAGCTGGTGAACTGACTAGCACCTAACGCAGCCTCGACTGAGACTTGAGACAACTGGCCTAGCTTGCGAGCTTAGACAGGCCAGGCCAGGCCAGGTACCTACTTGTACCTCGCCCATCTTCCCGATACCTTACCCACTGATGTGAGCGGATAACATGACATGGGAATGGATGGGGATGGATGTTTCGCGTGTCAGCCCGCTCAGGGCTCCTCTCCTGCGTATCACCAGAGCATAACGTCGACCTCATCCTGCCGGTTCTAGTGGACGACTCCCCATGTCGACTTGACAACTCTAATCGGTGCGATGTAACCAGAGCTCCTGTTCCAGAGGTGCCGAAGGACCGAGGCACGTAAAGTCCAGCCTCAATTGGCCGCCCATGGTTCGTCAATTCAGCTTCCAAAACAGATCGATGTTGCGGGCTTGCTGCTTTGGGTCATTGAGATGCTCAAAGCAAGGCTGCCTTGCTGTCTGGCACGCTGGCTGTTGGAACGGCTGCTGACACCACCATGACCATGACGCCTTTCCGCTAGGGTATTTGTTGACAAGACTATTTCGTCGTCGCCCGTTGACATGCATCTCGTCTACATACGTACGCTGCGAGCCGCGCCACGATGCGAGCGAGCGAAGCATGCATGGATCTAGGCCGCCAAGACGAGGCCGTAAACAGGTTTATCCTGTCCCGCATGGATCTTCTTCTCCGGCACAACAAAATAAACAACAGAAAAAAAGGAAACCCGTATGAGCAGTTTTATCGAGCATCATCGGGATATGGGATATCCGAAGAGTTCTCGGTGGTGCCAAATTCTCCGATAGGGTCCGATTCTCCCCCTCCCGCTGACAACGCCGAGCGCCCTGTTTGATTTCGGTTCAGCCTCTCAGACGTCGAGGAACCTTGCTTCTTGGTTTTGCTGCGTTGGTGCTGGGGTGGTCATTGTTTTCAGCCCATGATCCCGGAGGGCAATGACCGGCCCAATCGATGAGGACGAGAGGGCCACGCTATCGACAAGTTGAGCGATTGAATCTTTGACGCCCTCTATTTTCTTTGTTTTGGGCAGTTACATGGTATTCCATATTTGGAAAGTCTCCTACTGACAGGCGGGAGCTGAAACGCATGCGAAGGCCTGCTGGGCAATCTCCAATCCTTGCCCTTGGGACACTATGAATATAGGACCCGCCCGAGGGAGAATCAGGATCCCTCGTGTCTATCGGCGATTACATCGTCGATTGCTACCGCCAAGGGATACGAAATCTTAAAAAAATCTGCCCACGACGGTCTGTTCTCGGGGGACGTGAAACCAGAGGCTGGGACCGCCAAACGACGGTAGCCAAGAACCACGCGTGCGATTGCAATTTCGGTCCTCCGCTGTCCCTATCCTTGAGCCCTCAAAGAACGAGAGTAACACTGATCCATTCGGTTTGCTCTTTGTTCCATCCACACGCGCTGCTGCGTTGGTGGGCAATCATGGTGGCTGCATACAATCATCTCGCTCACCCTGGCCGTCAAAACCCCTGACGATTGGCAGCCGTCCCTTTAGATAGGGCTGCCAGCACAGGGAGAGATGCGTATGTATGTCCTCGCCCGGCTTTGCTGAGCAGATTCGTGCGTTGAAAACATGCGTCGTCGACTTCTCACGAGCCGCTGAGCGACGTTGCACACATCGTTGGTACCACGCGAACCGCGGGTATCCCTTGAGGTAGAGGGAGGCAGACCCCCTCCCCCTGTGTGAACTCGTCAACGGGGCCTGGCATCGGATGGCTCATGGTGCTACGGCACAGCGCCGCGAAGAGGAAAGAAGCAATTCGCTGCTCGAGGCCGGGGCAAGCGAGACGACGACGGGTCGACGCTCCGGGCCGCGGGTGGCCCGTCGAGCACCTGCCGGGGGCCGTAGTCCTCCCTTCAATCTATTGATCTCTATGGATGGTGGATGGGGGATATGAGTTATGCTGTTTGTTGTTGCTGTTCAGGCGTCTCTCCCCTGTCGTGACCACCGGCCTGCCCACCGAGATGCAGGGCCTCCCGAGTTGCATTTCCCCCTCCCTTTTCCCGAGGGTGAAACTTGAACAAGAGAGGAAGGCCAAGATCATCAGGACAGTCAGCGTTGCAGTCCTGAGACCGGTCAGCAAGGGTTTCGACCTTGTCCAATTGCCCGCCGCTGCAGGTCTTTCAGCTCGACCCGGGCTGCGGCCACTTTCCCAAATAGTTCGTGGGATGCGCCGTGTGGCAGAGCTGTCGTGGCGCCAGTAGAGAAGTGTAGATGCTAAGTGACAGATTGTGTGTGATGGACGCCTCGTGCATGATTTGACAGGTGTTAAAGGGGTTACTTCTCCTGATATCTTTTTGTAGAAATGGGAGATACATGCTTTGAGGACCATGTGACGGTAGCAGGACGTTGCAAGCGTCAACTTAACTGCGTAACGCTCATTATCGTTTCAACTTACATCTTGGTGTGTAGGCATCTGACCCGTGATTCGTCGGCAGATATTCATCATCTTGGGTTGTATTGCATGCCTGATAGAACAGGTTTACAAGTTGCGAGATTAGCGATCGTTTATCAGTGCTTGTTGCAACGACGGGCACTTGAGTTAAGCGCTGTTGAATTGCGGAATGACGCTTGGCTGTGCTCCGTAGAACATAAGGGGTATCAGTTGGTTTCGTTTTATATCTGCCGTTTGTTTAGGGACATTGTTGGGCAAGGTCGAAGAGTGCATGTAACTGATTATCCTGGGAGCTTGTCTTTCTATCTTCGATAAGCATATCCTCACACACCATTTATTTATCCTAGTAGATGGACAAAGGGATAGTTCCCATTGTAATCCTGGATCTAATCGTTGTAGACTCCTTCGTCGAGTTGAATGAAGTTGATCTAAGGCAATACTGAGTCTCAACCTTGAGCTTAGATCAGACTGAGACAATGCTTTGTTGACAATTATAATTTAATGGTCAATACATTACCATGACGACAAACGACAAACAAACTCTTAAAGCCGAGCCCCTTCTTCATGACGTATTGGAACGCCGGTAAAGCTCTTGTGCTTCCTCTGTGGCCTCTACAGTACCTTTTGCAGCTGGCTCTTGTCCTTGACTTGGGGGCAAACGTCAATATGGTAGCCAGAACAATGAGAATCGGATAGGCACTTACATCGTATGGTCATGAGCGTGGCCACACCTCCTAAACTGGTAGTTTTAGACCCAGCCAGACTTGACGTAGTAACGCCCTGGGTCCTGTTCATGAAACTTGCCCAGCTATTCAAAGTACGTGTATGAATAGGAGATCCCGTGTATTCAGTCGTTGAGGAACTGGTAGAGGTTCCCTCTCTAGTTTCGGCCAAACCATCTCCATTGGCTTGCCAGCACCAGGACAGGTACGATGAACGAGAGTAGGTTGATAGCGAAGATCGACGCACCAGATGACATTGGGGTGAGGACTGGGATCTCGGGAGAAGTAGTCGGAGCCACTTCAGTCGAGGTGTCCATCACAACCGGGGTCACTTCTGCCCCTGAACTGCCAGTTGAGGTAGAAGTGCTCGTAGCAGTTGGTGTCCCCTTCATGATATCAAGGGAAACGCTCGTCGTCTCGCAAGTGTCGATGTACGAGGCAACTACAAAAGTAAAACCCTCGTCATATTCGGCTTTCGACTCTTCTTGTATTTGATACAAGCCCAAGACATAGTCGAAGCATGTATACTGGACCGGCTTTTTCGTCTCCTTCCATTCTCTAAATAGATCATAGCAGAACCGTCCCGTCTCTCTACTCCTTAGTCAACCTTGTTCTCAAAAAGGGTACTTCAAAGAGGGTCGTCTCACGGGTCAATCAGACAAAGCTTGTTGTATCTGTCAATGAACTCGTTGATGTTATCCGTGCCGGTAAAGTTGCTGCCATCGGGCCAGTGTACAATGTTGCTCTCCACCGGGCACGCCTTTTGTATATCCCTTTTGAACTGAACGAGGGAGCTGTGACATGTGGCAGTGCATATTTCGGTTATTTGCTCTACCGAAGGCATGATACCCTCAGGTCCATATCGAGCCAGGAGCGTATCGCAGTCGAGAACTTGTTCAAGGCTGTCTTGCATGTCGGTGTGATGCCCTCAGAAGAGAGAAAGTCATAGTCGTACTTGTATTTGTGGAGCTGCTGGGCGGTTGCTGTGCCCAGCAACAAGGCGGCGAGTATTTGAAAGTTCTGCATCTTGGTTCTTGACGATTTCCATCTCTTTGGGGTGAACCGACGTGAAATACTTATGTCTTTGTTGGTGTTTCATGTATAGAGGATTGTGGCTTGAGCAGCAGTCAGAACCAACAACTCACAACCAACACTCGCTCTTATTGGACTTTGCTGACATTTAAGATTAAAACGTCGTGTAGAAGATGTAAAATGTTTCAAGGGGTCCGTATATCATCCTCATCGTGTCTGGTACGTAGCCACGCGGGTTAAGAAAGAAACGAGACACCGGAACGGTAAAGAGTATTAGCTAGCTCATTATAAATATAATATATAATTTAATAAAGAATATATAAGAATATTAAAATATTATAAATACCTTAGAGCATTTATATTAGGTTTAGCTTCTATTTTATTACCCACTTTAGAGGAGGATAAGCTAAGATGTTGATACTGCTGTCTCATTTTTCCCTTGACCAGTATGGTAGCTTCGTGATCTCTACCTGGTTGAAACATCCCACGAGATTTATCTGAAGAGTAACTAGAAAAGTTTTACCGACAATAAATGCTAAGAAGCTAGGCGCTAATACTACTACCCTTGTATCCATTCACAAGTCCAGAAACCTGAACATGGGAAACATCTCATCCACATGCCAATGTGACAATCGCTCATACACCTCCACAAGACGGTTGAGTGGCAACTGATCGATACCAGACAAGAACTTCTTAGTTGAACCATCAAAGTATACCTTCTCGCAGTTTGGCTCACCCGGGTAACTCCAACTACGACAGACGATCTTGACGCTCATCTTGCGAAGCGCTCGATCGTCCTCCTTGGAGTTGATGGGGAATTTAAAGGTAGCCAGCTCTTTGATCTTGGCCTCGTCAAAGACTATACAAAACTTGTGACTATCATTTCCAGGGGGTCTGTTGAGATTATCACGATAGTGTCGAGCGCGGTGTGCATCTGGGTCATGGTCGGCATCCCAGAGATGTAGGCTCCTTACATATGCGTTGAACTCTTCTCTGACACGATCATCCGAGGCATCCTCAAGCAGTTCCTTGTCCTCGAACAATTCCAACTTGAATCTCTTGAAAACTTCCTGTCCAAATGCAGCGAACTCAGGACTGGTCTCGCGAAAGTGGCGGTCAACGATCTTGACGAGCATCGACACTGCTGAATCCAAGCTCTTCTGAGCCTCTTTCGAGTAGCTCGTGACAAATATGCAAAACCCCCAGGTAACTTCAGGCGTGAATTCGTCTTGGTTGCGGTAATCAACTCGGCCGTCGGATATGACGCGGTCAAGGAACTCGCGAACAGCTTGATCCCGAGTCTCATCCCAATAGCGATTTTTACCGCTGTAATCGGGCATGACGAGGTCTTCCTCCAACTCTTTGACGGACCGAATAGTTTGATGTATGTCAGGGGATGCTCCTGGGCCGACTGACCTAACGTCAAAGTGACGTTCTCTTGGGACTGGGCGAATGTCGAGGGTGGCATCTGGTCTTGGAAGTTTAGGAACGGGGTTCCCTGCGCGTCCACGGCCCGTCATTGTGCAGGTATAAGTGATGGTTTGAACTTTAAAGGGACGAAAAGATGGGAGTACTAAAATGATGCCACAAGTTGGTAGATATATTGTGAAAGATATCCGTGTTGACCCTGCTCGGTTGCCTATTGCCCCACCTTTTCAAGTTTCAGCGTGTGCTAACGACTTTATAATTAGGTCGCTTGAGATCCTTTAAAGGATCGAGTTGTCTAATTTTAGGTTATCTATTGACCTTGTTAGCATTGATGCTTGTATGTTAAGTGGTGTTGGGCATTGTGTAAGTGTAACTACCTTGGGCAAGTGTAGAACAACCAATCAAGTCTTACACAATGACACCTCAAGTCAGAGCGTACTCCATACTATACTGGTATGCTGGAGCCTATCAACCCATGTTACCAAGACATTGTATGACGTCCCTGCATAATCGATCTTGGGAGGTATAAGGATCGTTTTATACATGTAGGGGTGTCTATTGATACGTATGGTTGGTTCAATCAGGTGTAAGCTGAAACCAAATAGATCCTGCACGTAGGGTATCATGACGTCTGGAGTTTTACCAGGCACATACATACATGTCTTGCATAATTCCATGACAAGAGAGTGATTGGCGTTAACGAGGCCGGACACATGTACGGTGTGTGATGACGTCCAAGGTTGCCGGGGCAGAGGATCAGCAACTTGGCATCAGTGTAATTCAAGTCTTGCCTGTATCCGAGGGAATTCTAAATGAGGAGTCACTGTTGACCTGGCATTGCAGGCGGGACCAGTCGTACGACTGCTGAGCAACGTCGTGGAGAAGGGCTTCCTTGCTTTTCCCCTGTACGGATAGATGAGGAGTAGGCGGTGGAGACATGAGGATGATCTGAGATGTAAGAAACAGCCTGACTTGAGTGAATATCAGTATAACAGCTGACATTGACCGCAATATGTTTTGATCTTCAAGTTACCTAGACGGAGTCGACCATCATGTGTACCTAGGGTGCACGAGACAGTCTGTCAACCGTCTACCCCGCTGTAGGGCTCAGAAACAGTGGCTCCCCCCTGTCGCCGTCAGGGCGTTAACGCCTGAAAGCTGGAGCCGTTGTGGATCCAAAAGCCCCGAACAACCGAGACGAACCCACTGAGGATTAGCGGAAGGAGGGTCCAGCGTCAACCTCTCCCGATCCAAACATCAACCCACCTGGAACCGGGCGACTAATGGACGGCAGACACCGCGCGACAAGCATGATCCATCCATCCATGACCGTCGTCGTGATTGGCGAATTCCCCATCTTCAGGCCGTCAGTCCGGGCGGTGACGTTTCTCTGCTCTTGTTTATCTTGAGCCGTATGCCGCCCTTGGAGAGCTGGCTTTCTCCCAAAACACCACTCGACCGTATCACCATGACCGACTCCCGAGAGCGCGCAAACCTCCGTGTTCCTCGTGCCCGACCCGGCGTCACCAGAAGCCCCTCCACCCGCTCCTCGGCCGCCTTTGAAGACTTTCGCCCTCCACCAGGCGGCGGCCCCGCTGGTTCTCAGGCCCTCCGCGGGAATTCCTCCAGGATCTCTCTCAATTCTCTCAATGAGCAGTTTGCGTCTACGCGACAAGAGTATGAGCTGTGGGACGACGATGGAAGTTCGATTTATGAACGCTTGACCAACGCTTCTGAAGCGGGGGATCCCGAGACCGGCGAGAAGATACTCATGAGTTCGGCTGATGGATTTGGGCTGCTATACCATGCTGAGGAAGCTCCGCCTGGCCCAGGCCTGTCTTATTGGGATTATTATGACATTCTCTGTCTTCCTCGAGACGGAAAAGAGTTGTCACAAGAGCAGATTCGAGGTGCATACTTCCGTCTCTTCCTTCTCTTTTATCCTGATAGCTATCCGGAGCATCTTCGACCAATTGCTCGCCAGCAATTCCTCCGCGCCCAGGAAGCCTTCGAGACACTCATTGATCCCATCCGACGAGCGCAGTACGACCTAGACCATTTCCTCCATGTTGAGGACGCTCGGAGGGCATCATCAGAGTACGAAACAGCTTTCAAGGAAGCTGTCAGGAACCGTGTACAGAATGGTATCCAGACAAGTTCCGATTTGGGTATCCGGCTGGACGCATCGAGGTCCTCCATAGATCACTCGGGCCCTCGACTGCTAGACTTTGCTCTAAGCCATTCGGTTACGGTGGATGTTCCCTCTCTGCGCAAGCTAGTACAGCCTCAAGTCTCACGGTTAGAGCGTCTGGCCTCGAGTAAACAACAGCAAGCAGCGGTGGACGGCCCCTTTCAACCCACAGTCGAAGTCACTACACCGACGCTCACTGTATCTGGGTCTACATATGGCATTGCAGGAGATTCATCTATGTTGCCGACGACACTGCTGTATGATCGATATCAGCCGCTTCTGCCCTTGACGATTCCCAGGAACCGCCTCATCCAGCTTGTCGAGAATCGGCTTTCGCCATTGGTAACTCTTCGATACAGACAAGAGTTCCTGAACCGCTCGCCTATATCATCTCCGGACAAGTTCAGATGGGTCAAAACTGCGATCGAGCTCGAGTCTGATGTTCTACCCGAGTTGTCGGCCACCAGCCGCCTCTACCACCAATTCACCTTCCCCAATGTCTCTGAGCCAACTACCCTCGAGTATAGCATACAGTCTTCCCGACATGAGCCTCCTACTCAACCACGTGTTACCCTCGGACTTCACCAGAAGCTGTACCATGGTACGGGATTCCTACGTGCTGATAGTGGTGACTGGGTGTTTGCGTCTGGCCACTCAGGCTGGTTCTCCGACTTCTCAAGGATGAACCCCAATATGTTTAGTGCTGAGGCTCCTCTCAAGACGTCCCCTACTTTGGAACTGGGCTTCCGAACGGGGTCATCGGAGCGAGTGCCAGTGCCAGGCTCCTCAGACTCGCCTGGTAGCGAGAGTGGTATCAGGGGTCTTGACCATGAACTCAACTCTTCCTGCAACCATGGAACCTGGGCTATCTCTGCCTCGGCGACACCTACTTCAGCTGCAGGTCTCCTACGGTATAGCAAAGACCTCGACCTCCCCTTTCAAACTCCCTCGACATCTCTGGACCCTGGAACACCCTCGTCCGCCCGCGTGGAAGTCGAGCTCTGCTCCAACACCTTCCAAGATCGATACCTCGCTCTCCGCAACCTCTGGTCTGTTGGCCGTTTTGCTCGCATCGGTCTAGAGGTCGGTATGAGCCTCCACAACCTCCACCTCTCAGTCTATTGGTCCCGACTTGGGCAGCGCCTCAGCGTGCCCCTTCTTATCGCGCCTCGAGCCCTTATCGGACCTAGTGTACTCTTCTGGGCCGGCGCACTACCTTTTGTCGGTCTTGCTGCACTGCAACTTGGCCTTGACCACCGCCGCCGTCGTAGACGTTCTGAACGTTCCCGTCGACGTGCGGCGAGGGTAGAGGCTGCCACTGGAAAAGCCAACATGGTCACCGCCCGACATCGCTACGAGGCCGACAACGTCATCGTACTCCTCGCCCAGGCCGTCGAGGGCCGACAGAAACGCCAGATGACCCTCGGCGGACTCGTCATCCTCAGCGCCAAGTACGGCGTCCCCAGCGAAGACGGCACACTCTCTACGGGCGAGCAGGTCGCCGACGTCACCATCGGATTGGCTGCCCTCGTCGACGACTCACCCGACGCCCGCGGACCAGCACTGTCCATCCCCCGAGGGGTGCGCAAGAGCCGCCTTCCGGGATTCTGGGACCCTGCTCCTGGCCGTGACAAGGTTCTCCGAGTTGAGTATTCGTTCCGAGGAGTTGCGGACGTGATCGAGGTTGGCGGCCGCGAGGAGCTGATACTCCCGCCTCAGGCATAAATTTACGGATATTCAAGTTTTATTATTTTCTGACTTGGTACCACCTAAAATGGGGATCAAAATATCACAATCGAAGTCTCANNATTGAGACTTCGATTGTGATATCTTGATCCCCATTTTAGGTGGTAAACGGCCAGAAAATAACAAAGTAAACGAAACGACATGACTGCATGATATTTGGGTTCGTGGGGATTGGGAGGAGGGAATAGATGGCGGCTTCGTATATCCTTGATAGCACAGCCAGATCCGACAATAGAAATATTATCTATGATGACTATCACCTGAAAAGACGTTGAATGTGTAACCAGGAAACAGGGGCCAGCCAACTCTTTCATCCGAACTATTACACTGATACGAACATATGTGATACCAACTCGTGAGTCATGTGTAACAAGACATGTGCGAGATTGAACTTGACCTACCTCGAGACCAAGTATCACAGTTCACGATAAGCCTAGGCAAGGGACAAAGAAGAATATATTGACGCAATAACGCTGTCTTTATCGTACATGACACCATCCCTCTAATCCAGGCACACAAAAAAACAAACACCTTGTGCGCAGTGTCGCCCAACCAACCAACTTTGGTCCTCCAGTGAGGACTTTGTGTGCTCATTACCAGAGAAACGCCTAACCCACTTTTTGTTTGTTGAAAGAAAATAAATTATTGGTATAGAAAATGTGAATGAGAGAACCAAGGCTCAGTTGGTATAGACATGACCAATTATCCCCTTGTTTAGCTGAAAACACCGAGACCGTCGTCTAGACAAAAGTCCATCAATGCTCGTGTCTATGAGGACTGCTATGGCTGTGTGACGAGTCACTAGCTCGACGAATCGAAGAACCCCTAGACGAGGCTTCTCTGCTTGGGCAGCAGCCCTGGGCCTGGCAGTCGTCGATGCACTCGAGCAGGCACGAGTCACCCTTAATGCCGTCAAAAGTGCCATCGAGAGTAAGAGCCTGAGCATCTGCGTCGTGCCGGTGCTTCTGGTCGAAGCAGAACTCGGGCTGAATGGTGGCACTGTGGATGCCGAAGCCGTGGAGACACTTCCTGGCCCGACGAGCCAGCTCCATGTACTTCTCACCACTGTGCGAGTCGATGGGGAAAGAAACCTGGATATGCATGCTGGCGACGAGCTTTGTGTCGGAGAGCTGCCAGACGTGAATGTGATGGCAGGTAATAACACCAGGGAGTGCCTCAATATCCTGACGAATCTCAGGAATGCTGATATGCTCAGGGGTGGCCTGGAGTAGGACTCGTGCGGTACCGCGTGTAAGAGGAATGCAAGTCTTGAGAATGATGGCGGTAATGAACAGAGAGACAGCGGGATCGGCATAATTCTTTCCAGGCCAGTCGGTAAGCCAGATAATCAGAGCAGTAGCCATAACACCAATGTTGCCAAGCATATCGCCGATGACGTGAAGAATCATGGCGTTCATACCCATGTCGTCGTGACTGTGGCCATGGCTGCTCTTCTTGCCGGGCTGCTTGGGCAGTGTGTGGTGGTGACCGTTGTGAACACTCGAGTCTCGGCGTCGTCGGGGGGAGTGAGAATGGGACTGAGATTGGACAAGAGTGGTCTGCGTGGTATTGAGAGTACTGGCATTCCTAGTGACACCCTTGAGAAGAGGCGATTCCTCATTGGCCTCTTCATCGGCCATAAGAGGGGTCTCTGAATCGGCTTCGCTGTCGCTGGGGGACTCTCCCATGGTTGCGGCGATGATATCCTGTCGGAAGCTTGCTGGGTGAATGCTAATATCTTCGAAGTTGGAGAATCGCGAATGTCCACTCCTACTGGATCGGCGATAATGTCGGCCCCTCGAATGCGTGGAATGTCGGTTGCTGGTGCTGGACTCCTCCCTGGTGTGACGATGCTCAGTTGCGCGGCGGACAACAACCTCAGGAGGGACGTCGCCATCATCTTCGTGGTTATGATATCCAGCATGGCCTTCCTCTTCGTCGTGAGCGTGGTTGTGCGAGTGGCCGTGAGCATGATCGTGTCCGTCGTGGTCGTGATCGTGTCCACCAGGTCCATGAGAATGGCCGTGACCACCGAGAACGAAGAAACCGACAAAGTTAGACAAGAGACCAGCGCCACCAACAATGAGCATGAGCTTGGGGTTGTCGATCTCCGGGGGCTCAATGAATCGGGTCAGGGCTTCGAGGACGATGGAGACGCAGAGCGCGATGAGGAAGACGGCATTGAAGAAGGCACCTAGAATCTCGGCGCGAACCCACTACGGGCGCATGTTAGCCATGAACATGGAAGCGCGGGCGTTGAGGCTTCTTGGGGACCTACACCAAAGGTAAACTGGTCGGTTGAGACCTTTTGGGATGCCTTGACAGCCCAAAGGCCGATAACCAGGGAGATGATGTCATTGAGCTGTGTGGAACGTTAGTAGATGGTCTAATAGCCAATTCACTCGTGAGAGAGCGCGCGAATTGACTGACCATGTGGAAGGCATCGGCCATGAGGGCCAGCGAGTGGGCGAGGAAACCAGTAACGAGCTCGAGTAGGAAGAAGGCCGTGTCAATTGCGATCATGACCTTGATCCTAGTGCTCTTGGACCAAGCCATCTTCTCGAGGATACCCATGGCGAAGGATGATGAGGGCGCCAAGTAAGGCGCTGAGTGTACTAAGGCGATTGAAGATGGATGGAGAAGAAGAGGAGGGAGGGGAATCGATGGTTTCGTTCGCGGGTGGAGGCGAGGGCGAAGGCGGAGATTTCAGTGGTTTTGCGATGACGGAATGCGACAGTGGAGGCCGATGCCGATGCCGATGACCCTGGGCCAGGGATGGAGCGTGTCCAGTCCAAGGGGCACCAGAAAGGCCAGGGGCGAGAGATGTCTCGGGGTGAATACGGGGGGAATTGACGAAGCGATACCAAGCGATAAGCAATTAACTATTCGGGAGAAAGAAGAGAAAGAAGAAGAAGATGTATGCAAAGATGCAATGCAACGCAGCAAATAAAGGACGCCTCGGGGGACGAGGGGATGTAAGAAGGAAGAAGAAAGGGTTTAGCAAGAAAGAAGGTGTTTATTAGAGAAAGCTGAGATAATAGAACCAACGGGTGGCAAAGCTAATAAAAAAAGGCACCCGGGCCATCAAACAGTGAAGAACCTTGAGACCGAAAAGAAACAAAGCCGAGACTCGATCGGGAAGTACCCACCCTACGCCCTTGTTAATGCGGCAGAGGAAAAAGAGAAGAGTCTTAGCAGCATCGAGACACGACTACCACTAGTTTAGTAACCTCTTTAGCACCGACAAGTGTCTTGTCTTTTTTTCCTTGCCGGTACCCGGTTAGAATTTCGTACCTACAGGTACTTTGCGAACCGCGTAAGATGTAGCATCACGAACGAAAAAGTGCCGTGTAAGAGAGTGTTACGCACGTCAGTTGATCTTCCCCTTGCCAAATGCAACATTTCCTTTCCTTTCTTCTGTTCCCTTGCTTCTTCCTTTTCCCTTGCCGCCTTGTCCGACAGGGGCGTTCTGTGGTGGCCTCCATCAGGTTGCTAGCTCAATTGAGGCCCCTTGTGGCTCTCCCGATTGTCCAGTGACGGGCCATGCTCGTCGATACAAGTTCAGCTACAGGGTTCACTTTCTGCTGCCAGCTCGCCCAGTTCGGCCCATCCATTCCTCTTTCTGTCAGCTCTGTCTTGAATATTGTATCTATAATGGCTACCTGAAGAGATTGCGCACGCAGCAGAGACAAGACTCACAGCCGTGCCGATGCATGCGCTTGACTCCTACTGCAGGACCTTTGCTCGGCAGAACATTGCCCTCGAATCAAAAGCCTGTCCTACAAGACACTTTTCGGTGGCACAGAGACGCCTGGTCAAAGGGTGGAGATGCCTTCCTTCGTTGCACCAACGCTTCCTCGTCGGTTCGGGACGGATCCATCTCTTCCCGGTCACCTGTTCTTTTCGTTCCCACCAACTCCAGCTCCGGCTTCGGGAAGACTCGTTGCAGTGTGTTACTTTCAAGTGACCTGGTCTATTCTTGTGTGATGGATGGCAAAAAAGAAGGATCTGGAGATAATCTAGAGACAATCTCGAGCCCTGAGATGATCATCGTCACTCTCGGAGATTTAACATGCTACGTACTGCAGTGGTAAGCTGCTCATGTTGTGATGGTCAATCTTTAGTCCTACCTACGTCAGTATCCACAGCCGACTTGTATCGTCTCATGCAGAATATTGTTATGAGATCCGCCAGCTTCGGATCCCCCATCCGAGCGCCTTTTCCGTTCCCTCATCAAAGCGTCTCCAAAATTGTCAAGATTGATAAGGATCTGATAATGCATCAGGTGGGCAAGCGATTGCGATTCCGGAAGGGTCTCTACGGAACGGATACTCAGATCGACATTACCCTGGCAGGCTCCATCCATATCGAACCACGTCAATTCCGTCGCCCCAACAGTTATCCCGGCGGTTCTATGTGTTCCGTTTACAAGCCCGTATTCGGTATTGTCGTGGCTCTGGCTTACGTTTGACGCGTCTCAGGCACGGAGGAATACCCTGGAGGAGACAGCTACACACGACTGTGTCATGTAAGATACTACCAAGTTATTATTTCACAAGCCCTACCACCCGTCAAAACGAAACATGGTACTTCCATGGCTTTGAGGTAATGTTAGTGATATTCAATGGTTTGTTTGCCGACACCCAAGACTCCAGGCTGGACAAACATGGGCGGCAACCCGAGCACGCAACTGCACCTCCATCTTTCATCTAGCCACCAGTCAGAAATGTAGCTTCAGCACTTCAGCCACCAATCATCTGCATGGCGGCATCTCTTCTTCTTGATTCGATCATTTCCTTGCAAAGTGCAATTCCTCAGCCCCATGAGAATGCCTCACCCAAGTTACAGACATGACAGGTTTGGTCCACCTCACGAGGCATACATCTCGTCGCCAGGCTTCACCTCTCTATCCCATCTATTTGATGGATTCACTCGCAGGGCTATCAACACCCGCCCATGAGTGACCGAAAGGCTTAGAAGACAAACCACAAGGGACCGAAGCTCGTTGCGTCGCTCTCACTGGTCTTCCAGGCCAAGGCAAGACATCGCTAGCAATCAAATACTGTCGACGATACATCGACCAACCTTACCAGTCAATATTGTGGATCGATGCTTCTTCTCACAACACCATTGACTATGACCTGGCTGTTTGCGCCGAGATTATCAGTCACTATGACGGCAGAGTCCCCTTGACAGTGGATGGTAAAGCTCAGGTTGTTTTCAGTCACCTTGCCAACACCAAGACCCCTTGGCTGGTTGTCTTTGACAATGTAGAAAAGCCTGAGATGATGCTAACGATCAAGAGGTGCTTCCCAGTGGCGCATAATGCCTCTGTTCTGATTACTACTCGTCGGCAGAATACCCAAGACTTTTTGCGACTGGATGGATCGGTCAATATCGGAAATATGGAAGAGGAAGATCCCATGGAGCTACTTCTGCAAGCCTCGAAGAGCAATAATACAAAGAAAATGGAGCCCTGGAGCAAGTCGGCGGCCCGCAACATTCTCAGTCAACTCTGGATGAACCCCTTAGCCATCGTCCAAGCAGGGCGGTACATCCATCGTTCACGACTTGACTTTGAGACTTTCCTCAAAAGATGCAAGGACAAGTCTGAGATATTGTTAGATAGACTGGTAGCCACCGATTACATCACAAGCCTGGAAGGGCCCGAAATGGCGCAGGTCCTTTCGGTCTACACCACTTGGGATCTTTCCATCCGCCAGGTCAAGAATGACAAAGGAGATGGTCCTAGGGCTTATAAAGACGATTTGCTAAACATCATTGCTTTCCAATCATCTTCCAGTTTCTTAGAATCCCGATTTGTGCAATTTTGCTCAACTATACATATACAACCTTGGGACACCAAAGACCGAATGGCAGACCGGCCAGGTGCTTTTCTTGCGGCTTGTCTCCAGGGATGTGATTCTCGTGCCTTTGGAAATATTCTAGCAGAGCTCTATGATGTCGGACTCGTGCAGGAATATGCCATTGGAAAAGACGGCTTCTATCATGGAGTGAGGCATGGCATGGTTCACCTGGATCTTGTATATCAATGACTTTTATGAGGCTATACACGAGTTTAGAATTTACACGATACCGCACTCACTGCTCTCCGAGGCACTGGGGTGGTTGCTGCCAGTATTGAACCAGTCTGGCATCTTTGGCCAAGAGTCCATCTACCACATTGAACTTGTCAGTGAAATTCTTACTCAACTGGATTCGTGGACGAAGAAAACCCAAGGGAAACAGCTTTCAAAGGGGGTGCTGGCCCTTAGAATCTTGGAGTCCGTGCAGAGCGAGGTGCCCTTTGATTTGGCCAGGAGTTTGTTCGTGCTTGGACAGGCCTTTCTTTCTAAGGACTGACTGTGAGGTGGAAGCTGATATCATGCTCAAAGCCTGCCTCGATATCGGCAAAGCAGAAAGCGCAGGATTATTGTTTATTCTAAACGCAATGTGCGTTTATGGAGAAAACTTGATGTATCTCGATGGCAGGGAAAGAGATGCCCCGTCAACTCTGAAAGCTGCAGCTGATGGTCACGACGGGTCTTGTTGGAGGGCACGGTAAATCGGGATGAAGATTGTGGTATGGAAGTTGCCCACGGCAGGGCTGCGCAATATACGTTGAATAGGTATGGAGAAGAGGATCTGCAGAGTGACCCATGGATACTTACCGTCCTGAACTATAGATTCCCAGTACCTGGTGATGGATAAAGATAACCCAAGTTCTTGGTCTTGGTGGTGAGATGACGGGAACGAAGGATACCTCCAAAGGCCAGTAACCAATCATTTTTAACGCCCTGGCTGGCAGTGGCTTTCTAGCTGGCCCACCTGTCCGCGTTCAAACGGCGCTTATGTCTCTTCCATCTCATCTCCAACACTTGAATACTTGATATCATCTTGATTTCATTCTCCCCTTTAACGCCAAATACTCACTTTTTTTCTTTTTCTTTTTTATCTGGCAACAAATGAATATGCTTGGCATACGGGAGGCCTACCATTTTGCCGACACAGCCTAGCAGGCATCACACCAATCTGCCGCAACCCCCCGTTCAACTTTGCCGCCCAGGTTTCATGCGGCCACCCGTATACGCGCCATCCCCGTCCTCCCAAAACTGGTTGGTCCGCGGCATGGAGTGGTACACTTGTTGGTTGTTCTTGTCTTGGAATTGGCCCCCCCATGCTACGTAGGACTTGAGGTCATGAGCTCCCCATTATGGAGGCTGTGTTGAAGATTCCTCCTCCTCTGTTTCAATCCGTGCTTTTGTCCTGTTGTTCCAGTTCATTCCATTCTACATTCTTTAAAGTCCCGTGTCCAGAGTTGCAAAGGTCAACTGCTTTGTTATTACTACTTGTCCTGAAATGAGCCTTTCACGAGGCCAAAAATGGAGACCGCAGCCAGTATCATCGCGTTTGTCCAAATCACGGGAGACATCGTCAAGTTAATCATCAAAGTCAACCAACTATGGAGCGAGGCAACCGATCTCCCACACGACCTCCAGGACCTTCTCGAGGAGCTAAAAGGCTACTCGATCCTGTTTGAAGAGCTGAAGGAGCAGCTAGAGGCCGACAATGCCACTAATAATACTTCCCGCAGCGTCGCTCGCAGTTTCGTCAACTCGCAACAGGCTCACAAGATTCTGAAGGAACTTCTCGACGAGATGAGCACCCAGGTTCAGTCCAAGAAGGAGGGTTTCCAGCGGACGTTTACGGCTCTGAAACTTGCGACTAAAAAGGAGAAGCTTGAGCGGTTTCAGAAGAAGTTGAAACGATCGATTAGGTTTCTGAATGCCTCGATAATGACATACCAGTTGTAAGTGTGGTATATTGCCGTATAGATAGTTGACTGATTCGTGAAGGGCTGTGTCGAGGAGAAACGCGGATACAATCGTGAGCAGAGTTACAAGCAACTTCAGCGACCAGCTGAATGCCTTCGAGCTGAAACATGCCTCTACAATTAGGACGATAGGGAGCTTGGAGCAGAAGCCAGTCAACGAGCCAATGAGCATCAGCCGGGTGCCAACTTCAACAGGGCCAGCCATCGTCTCCAAACCAACATGCACAAAATCGGCAGCTAGTCAGTTGGGACTGACCTACACAAAAGAAAGAAATGCATGGCGGGCACGCATTCGGTTACCGACGTGGCTTTCGCCGGCCGTATACGAATTCCAGTCGAGCTCAACCTTGTCAAGTTGGAGCTTTACATACCGAGTATACAATATCATCTCGCCAGAGTCAGAAATCTTGCAGACGATTCAGAATGGAGACAAGGATGGTGTTTTGGAGCTTTTCAATGCTCGGAAAGCTTCGCCGTTTGATAAAGATGACCGTGGCTACTCTCTCCTATATGTGAGTGAGCTTTTGCAAGAACATGCACATTTACTGATGTTCCCACAGCATGCGGCACAAAACAAGCAGTATGAGATATGTCAGATTCTCCTCAAACTGGGACTCAAAGGGTCCCTCACTGATGTTGTTGGAGAAGGAAGAGAGTAAGCTTGTTTTGAGATTGTTTGATGATTATGCCTAACGTGAATATAGGAGTCCATTGAAGCCACTGGTGTATCGGCCAAAGAGACAGAGTCCAGAAAGTGATTGGACCCGCATTGTTGAACTTTTTCAGGCCTATCTACAAGATCTGGATGAGGTTTCTGTTGTTCGGCTGTTTGATTTCATCCACGAGTGGACGTATGGCGATGATTTCATGTTCATTTTCAAGGACAGATTCATGCCCAAGTACTACCACTGGCCACTTCGAGACCGACTGGAAGCTGTTAGACTGGGCTCATTTCACCTCCTAGCATACAGCAGCATACCGCGGCTTTTATCTAAAGATTCGACCATCACAGCGCCGGACGTTGCCCAGTCCATCCGCGAGGGGCTCTCGCTCATACACTCGTCAGCCCTGGCACTAGGCATCCGCTATGCGGACGAGACACTGCCTTACAAGAGAGCCGAGTTTCAGTGGAGGGTCTACAACGAGTCTTGGAGGGATCTTGTGACCAAGGTTGCATCGGTAGCAGATGCTGAAGATCTTCACAGTATCGAGCTGGTGAGCCCCTGGGATGTCCACCATGTTCCGCACTGGCGGGGGACGGCGTTGATGTCTGCTATTGGCGGAGCACTTTGTTACCTCTCGCCGGATACCTCATTTTACCATTGGGATAGTACGATCCAAATGACCCTGCATGAGTGGCTTGAAGGCTTACAACTAGCTGGAGTCGACCTACTCCAGTACGGAGAGAGAGAGTCGACACTGCTGCATGGGGGACTTCAAGGTGCTTTTGATGCAGATGCAATTGAAGTTTCCCGAACAATGACCCGGGAGACTCTTGCAAAGGCAGCATATGGAGGAAAGGCGACGCAGGCGGCTGAGGATGGATGGAACGTCAACCACTGGGTCCCTCTCCGGATGATAGATCTTGTGACGGGGCCCAACGTGCTAGACTGGCAAATCATCTGGGCACCCGAATTTGAGTACATGGCCTATCAGTTTTGGGAGTTGGTTGAAGGTAGAGACGAAGGGAGCATCATGCCAGGGTCATGGGGTGAGGACTAGGTGACCATGACTCTATATCAGGAGCATGTTGCTTTCGATGTGTAATGTTTCTAGGAACTCTGCCAAACATTGTTGTCTGGGTGTTGCATCCAAACGGGAACGCTGGGGCCGGATATGGCGCTTCATTCTAGGATAATCTCAATCGAAACCCCGGATTCTAGCCTCTAATTCGATAAAGAATCGTAAATGAAGCGCCGAGTTATTTTTAAAACGTGTTGTTGGTGATGATGTTCCATGGATGTCTTGCCGCCGACTACTGTACCTAGGTCGGTAGGGATGCATGGTGGAGGTCAAACGGCAGGTAAACCTTCAGGCTGCAGCCTCTTGGCCTACCTAGTTTTGGAAACCAATCAACGCCGTTGATCAGGCGGGGAAGTCTCACGACGGAGGAGGGGCTTTGCGGGCGGCAACACGGACAGTCGTCATGTCATTTCTTGTCCTTGCCCTTCATAAGCTCCTTCTACCGCCGTTCACATTATCTTCAACCTTTCTTCACCTCTCGATCCATACATAAGGACGAAATCTTGAAACTACATTCATCCTCCTCGATCAACTTCTTCTTCACACCTACCAAGATGGCTACACGTCCCGCCGAGAAAGCCGGTCACTGGTACAAGGCCAGACCGGCCCAGTTGAAGGAGGAGCTCCAGAAATACTTGGCCGCCGTCCCGGAGAGTATCGATGGAGTTCCCGTGCCTATTTCCAGTGCACGTATTGTCATTGCCCCGTAAGTGAATGTCTATTGCGCACTTGAGTGAGCTCCGAACTAACGACACTGTGCACCAGCCATGCGGGATACGACTACTCTGGCCCGTGTGCAGCTTGGGCATACAAGAGCCTTGATCTTAGCCGCGCCAAGCGCGTCTTTGTCCTGGGTCCATCCCATACTTACTATCTTGACGGATGCGCCGCTTCCACCTTTGGCAAGTATGCGACTCCTTTCGGTGATCTGGTGGTAGACCAAGCCACGGTGAAGCAGGTCAAAGAGGCTGCTGGCATGGATGATATGCCCAAGGACAATGAGATCGGCGAGCACTCGCTGGAGATGCATATGCCTTACCTCTACCTCCGCTGTGAGGAGACTTTTGGCACTCCCGACAAGTTCCCCAAGATCGTACCCATACTCGTTGGAAGCAATGACGGACCAGATGAGAAAGCCATCGGCAAGGCCCTATCGAACTACCTCAGGGACCCTGAGAATGCCTTCATCATCAGCTCCGACTTCTGCCACTGGGGCCGAAACTTCAGCTACACGGTGTACTCGCCGTCCAACAGCCCCTCGCATCTCATCAAGCTGCGCTCCATTGACCCAGCTCCAAAGGGTCCCCCAATCCACGAGACAATCCGGACGATTGACGAAGCAGCCATGGACGCCGTCAAGAGCGGCAGTCATGATGCCTTCCTTGCGACCCTGAAGCAGACCAAGAATACAGTGTGTGGGCGACACCCCATCGGAGTCATGATGGCGGCCCTTGAGCTGCTGGGCCAGGAGCCGCAGTATCAGGGCAAAGGCCGATTCCAGGTCATTCAGTATGACCGGAGCAACCTAGTACGGCAACCTAATGACATGAGTGTCAGCTACGTGTCGGCGTACGCTGTGCTGTGAGCACAACCACTGAGACGAGATGTTTTGGATAGGGTTTGGGGTTTTTTTTTTTTGGGCGTGTTTGGGTACTTTGTCGGTTCAGATTGAGGGGGTTGTGAAGTGAGCGGAATTTCTGTTTTTGGGATTGAAGCGGCGTCAAGACGTTGGATGAGTGAGATATGATATGAGGTTGAAATATGGTTCTAGAGTAATTGACGTCCAAGTAATGCAATGCACTGAAAGAGAAAATGACCATGTGAACGGACAGTTTTCGCCAAGCCCGTTGAGGTGTGCCTGCGTGATCGGCGAGCAAACATCAGCGAGTCCGAGCCGTCGAATGCGAGTGTCAGCTTATGATTTATTGAACGCCAGCATGCGGCTGAAGTTTTTCTGTGTCGGGTTGAGAAGCAACCGGGCAAGGCAAGGGTGTGTGATGTGAGTGAGACGGGGACAAAATCCTGCAATGTGTGGAGCAACTTGACCAAAGTTCCCCCAAGAGGGCATTTCTATTGCGAAATGCATGAACATGAGGGAAGAAGAAGCCGTTGATGGTTACGTTTGTGGATGAATCTGGCCATCACTCGGAGTAGAGTTCCGTATTTCTTTTATGAATCCGAAAATAACCTCGCAGAATAGCGAGAACCCTTGACACGAGCATCCACCCACACACACACACACAAGAGCCCCCGGCAAGGTTGTCTTGGGAGAGAGCCCCACGCTGGGCGAAGCTTGGTTGAGGTTTGTTCGAGACCACCCCGGTCAGTGCCAATCTCCAGAGGTGGCGTCCCTGGAGCTAAGAGCTGAGGGATTAGCGTAGGCTCGCAGGGCTTTCCGTGTCAGCCTACATACATAGTAGTACATGGCGGACGTGTAGTTTGGGGGCGGCGCAGTGTCGGGTGGAGTTTGTTTCTAATGTCAAGAATGAGGGTTTGAATCTTGTGGTAATGATGAACATGGTCCATGATGATGCTGCTGTTGCTTCATACGTAGCAAGATCTAAACACCAGACGTGTTACAGAATGGCGAGGTTTGAACATCCATGGGATAAAGCAGCCGCTCGAAAATGTGAAACAGTGGAGAGGCCATCACCAATGAGAGGACCCTTGACAGCCAGTTGTTATTACTGGGGCTCGTGGGACCCGACCCCTAAAAAGAAGCACAGCGCAAAGAAATCTGCCGCTGCCAAAGAGAGAAGCCTGCCCGGGTTTTTGATCCATGCAGGGCCCCCCTCCAATTGAGCGTCGCATGATTGATTCGAGCTGTGTAGCATTTGGGGTGTTCTGCTTGCCCTTCTTTCCAAGGGGGCTACTGGGGCCTGGTGAGTTTAATCTTGGTGCAGTAGCAGTCCGAGGCGGCTTGCGAGATTGCGACCGTGACGGTCTGAGATTGGCATTGATATGGGGAGGTGAGCTATCTTGATTGAAGGCGTCAACTACGAGTTTTTAGGTCAAATTGAGTAATTATTTTGCGAATATTCTGTACAGATCTTTAGTGAATGCCTGTACAGCCAGTGACAGCACTTTGCTGCATCTTCATGGGTAAATGACAATACCTACGGACCATCTGCCCGTACGGACAACCGACGGGACTCGGTGCTTTGATCCATATCCATCCATCCATTATCCCCAGGGCATCTAGCCGCTAAGAATTACCCACCTGCAGCCCAGCAGAGGCAGTGAGCAGCGCCCAAGCGCCCTTCCCCCAGTGGCTGGACCATGGCGCGCCTCCAACTCAGTGGCCACTCCCATGCCTGCCCATCTCACACCGTCAGTCTTCCCCATTCCCGTCTCTTTTGCCTCTTTCTTACTTTTCCTCATCCACGCCCTCGTTCCATCGCCCCCCCTTCTACCACTTTTCTCTTTTCCCTTTTTACCTTCCCTTACGCCCCCTTCGCTATTTTCTCCTCTGTTTTTATTTCAATCCTCGAGTCGTTTTCTCTTTGCTGCGCGACGAGATCTCGGGTCCAGCCACCGCCGAAGCTTTCCTTTTCCCCCTAACAATATACCCAAACCTACAATACGAGGAGGAAAGGCGAAAAGAAACAACAACACCACACCAGGTCAAAAACCGCACGATTCGAAGCTTTAAAAGATCAAGCCCGACAACGACGAAACCTCCAAAGAGAGCTTATTCGATCTACCGAAACAAAGAATCCATTCACAGCTTTTGAGTAGAGCTCTGCTCAGTCGCCCACCATGAGTGTTAGTCTCGCCTCCTATTTTGCCTGCCTCCTACCCCCTCCCTCAATCCCTTCGAGTCGCTCCAACCACCGACGCGAATTGAGCGCCGCAATTCCCCTAATCAACACAATACTCGTTAATATTGATATTTGCTAACATCCTTCGCAGTACGGGTCAGTTGTCGCATCCCACGCGTTCGACCTCCCTCGACCCCCTTGCTGACCCACGTGAATAGATACGGAAGACAAAATCCCTACGACTCGCCCGACACGGGCTACAACACTCCTAACGCCGGCTATGGCAACAATGGCGGTTATGGAGGTGGGTACAACAGCCCTCCCGCGCAGAGTGGTTTCGGAGGTGAGATTGTGATGGATTATACATGCTAGACTGGTCATGGTCCGTCGTTCACAGCGCGCTAACATGACGCGATTCGTAGGCAACGTCGAGATGGAGCCTCTCGCTCACAACGCCAGCTCCTTTGGCCATGGTGATCCCAACGCCATCCTGAACGAGTGCCGCGACATTGACCGCGGTATCGACACTGTTGAGAAGAACCTTGAGGAGCTCCGTCACATCCAGCAGCGAACACTCGATGACGCCGACAGCTCGGCTTCGAGCGCCGCCAACCAGCAGCTCGATGCTCTCTCTGCTGATACCATGACCCTCTACCGTGGCCTCACAGAACGCGTCCGCGTCGTCAAGTCCAACCCTGAGGCCCAATCAGCAAAGAACAACCCTCACGTCACCCGTATCGACCGCCGTCTCAAGTCGGCGATTCAGCAGTACCAGCAGGTTGAATCGCAGTTCCGAAAGCGCACCCAGGATCAGATGGCCCGTCAGTACCGCATCGTTCGTCCCGATGCCACCGAGGCTGAGGTTCAGGCTGCCGTCGAGGACACCACTGGTGGTCAGGTCTTCCAGCAGGCGCTCATGCAAAGCGACCGCCAGGGCCGTGCCCGCGCTGCTCTCAGCGCTGTCCAGGATCGTCACGCCGCCCTTGTCAAGATTGAGCAGCAGATGGTCGAGCTCGCCCAGCTGTTCCAGGATATGGACACCCTGGTCGTTCAGCAGGAGGTTGCCGTCACCCAGATTGAGCAGAAGGCCGAGGAGGTCGTCGAGAACCTCGATAAGGGTAACGAGGAGATTGGCGTTGCTGTTAACACGGCCCGCAAGACTCGCAAGAAGAAGTGGATCTGCCTGGGTATCTGTGGTGAGTATCAACGGTTCATGCAGCTCGTTCAACGGTCCGCTAACTTTGTATGCAGTGGCAATCATTGTCGTCATCGTCATTATCGTGCTCATCTACATCTTTGTCATCAAGGGACAGAACAACGACAACAAGAAGCGAAGCCTCGTCGACGACATCAACCGCACCCTTCCCGCCATCAACGCCATCAGCCGACGATCTCGCATCATGGGCCGAAGCGCAGACGACAGCGAAGCTTCCGCACTCCTTGACCAGCTCACCAAGGGGCGCATGCACCTGCCTTCAATCCCAAAATAGGCACCCAGAGGATAAAAGGTTGACTCGACAAAAGTATCTTGTTTTGGGCGTGGCTGTTGTATAGTCCAGCCGTCGCCCCGTGTTGCCATCTTGAGGATATATACGCATCTGAAGAGAGGAAACCGATTATTGGCCTCACGGCATTCTTTGCCTTTGCCGGCTGCTTTTTTCTTTACCTGTCTCTTGCGTATTCCCTGCCCGCACCATGTTTTGCTGCCACTACCACAGCCCGATAGCCTGTCCTCGTCTCTTGTTTAGTTTTTTGTTGTTGAAAGGATACAAATCGGGCTTCTCTACGTTGTTCTCTCTGTCGCCATTCTGGAGTTTGATTCTCTTTCGATTTTGCATTAGTTAGGGGCGTTTATACAGTATATGAGCTTTTAATCAATATTCTTGCTACGCCGTGTTTTTACTTTGTCCTCTATGCTTGAGAAACAGCTGTCACAGTTTAAACATGAACAAGGATGGATTTGCATGATGAAAAAGTTCCAATTCCATACAATCGAGCTTGGGCCTACTTTAGTTGACCCAAACATGTAGGCAGAGTCGAGATAACTCGGGGGTGAAACAAATCCCATACGCCAAACCAATTTTACCCATACATCCATTCATCCATCTTTCAAAGAAGGTGCCTGGTCCACCTGATAATCCAATCGCATCCTCTTTCTAGAAAACACTTTGACTTGTCTGTCGTTCGTTCATGCCATTAGGGCATTCGTGTAAACTCAACAAAGAAAGCCCTGTACTTATGCCTCAAGTGTCCATCCGTGATGGAGCCACAACTGAAGCGTCTCATAGACACTGATTATCCACAAAGGTATCAGATTCCGGCAAAGACTGTCTCAAACTACTCAGTCCTTGGCCTTTTCTTTCCCCTTCTCGACGCTATCATAGTCCACTATCGCTTCATCGGGTAGACCTTCATCATCGTCTACTTGTTGTTCGTCCTCATGTTGTTGTTGTTGTTGTTCTTGTCCAACCAAGGCGCGTCGCTTCTCTCCCTCGTCAACAACCTTTTTGAGCACACCCATACGTCTTCGAAAGTCGTCAGCTAGTACATCGACGTCTTCACCACCGATAGCACCGCTACCGGAACTGGGTAGACTATCGGGACGCATCTCGACTGGTTCGCGTTCTACTCCTTCGACGCGGAGCATGAGGGCGCCGTTTCCCCCGTTTTCATCGCCCTCGCCGCTGCTCTGTTGTTGTACAGCAACGTTTGATTTTGTCACGGCAAAGTCTGGTGTCAAGCTCGCTGCCCAAGATACGGCCCATCGACTCGAATCTCCTTCGGGAGCAGGTACTAGATCCACGACGAGGGCGCGGTCGACGGCGGCGGGACTACTGGCTAGGACGGAAGGGTCGTCGTCGGAGAAGAGGTAGTGGATGCGGGGGTGTACGGTGGTGTTTGTTGTAGAGTTTGTAAGGAGTGCAAAGAGCGGTTCGAACGGTGGCATTGGTTGTTGGGCTGCTTCATCGTCGGGTTGTTGGTCGTGGAGGAGTGAGCCGAGCCCCGAGGCCGTAATCGGTGGGGACGGATCCCTATCGGTGCCGGACATGGTGGTGAAGAGGAGTGAAAGTTGAGTGACTTGATGACGGTTGCCGCTCCGTGGGCATCTTTTTTTTTTATAACGATCAGTGTTACTCGTCCGCCGTTGGGCAAGTGACGTGTTGAGAAAAAAGGTGATAAAAAGTTAATGTGCTGTTGAGTTGAACTTCTAGAGGGTATCGACAGGCAGCATGACGGAAGCAAGGTAAGCTTCCAGTCTTATCTTATCGCACGTGGATGATGCCCCATGCGGTCAAAAAAACAACAACTGCAGGTTCTTCAAAGTTTTATGTGGTGTTTTTAGGTCAATTGTGAGGTAATCTTTTATGTCGCATACCCATTTTCAAGTATCGTGACTTGACATGTGACGAGTACATACATAGACAAACAAGTACAAAAACACCATCTTACACGCGCGACCCCATGCATCTTCAACGGAACACCTATTTCGGGAAACCCATCCATCACCCATAGCTTTCACCGAAGATCCAGGCACACGGGAACCGGGAAACCCAAAACGGTCTCTTTTCTGGTCTCTCTGCTTGCATTGGATAGCTCCCAAAAGACCTCGTGGGGGGCCATGCGCCGTTGCAACCCACACCCACCCACTCTCGTCGTGTCGTTGCCCAACAAGGCTTCCCTGCCTGCCTGACTTGTTCAACCGCCGATCCATCTGGATGACCGACTCGAGCGACCATCAGTTGACGCGGCGCTTCCACTGTTCGGACGGCTATCGCGTCTCGTTATACCCTAGCATGTCCCGTTTGCCCGATGTCTCTCTCGATCCCCCTAATGATGCACTGTAATCATGACCAACAGACACAAGACCCGTCGTCATGAATCATGAGAGTAAGCTGTGAAGAGGATAATCAGGTTGGCAGTGAACCATCCGTGTCCAGGAGGGAGTCAAGCATCCAGTGCTTCTCTCCCACCCCAGCTGCCTGGAAGAAACGCCAACCCCCCGTCTATTGAGTCTATAATAATCCCGTCCGTCATGCCCATGCTGGTGATATCCCCTTCTCCCATTTTCGCGGCTCTTTCCAGAAGAAACAATGTGTGCCAACCCATCCCTGTAAGGCGTTCATGATAGTAAACCAACCAAGTTTTCCCAAGAAACAAAGGAGAAAAGGAAACCATAGAGGACAAAAGAAAAGAAGAAGAGAAGAAAAGAAACGCCAGCAAATGCCCCTTCTGATGCTGTTGATGGACGATGATGAAACGCCGTCTCGCTACCGTCTAGTTAGGATGCAGAAAGCAGGCTGTGATCAAACAGCCCGCGAGACAAGGACATTGAACCGTCACGTCGTACCAGGGATAGCCATCACAGCTCCCTCAGGTCAGGTCAGGAGGTTTAGAGCTCCCCCCTAATCATGGTAGAGCCCCTCTCCTCACGAAGAGTGCAAAGCACGGAAGCCAGCCGCAATTAGGCTCCTCGACTTTTCTTTGGCGTCGGCCGGGCCGTTCCAGTAAAAGAGACCCTAGATGCCGCCGTTAGCGATCTTGTAACCACAACTACTACCCAAATACCCGGCTTGCATCCCGACGTGACGTGGGGGAGAGACACGTCGGTGGTTCGTCCAAGACAAATGCAAGACACCGAGAACAACAACCACTGGTTGACTTACCCCTAGTCCCTTTTGTTTGCAAAATCCAGCCTTGATCTTGACCGTGTCCGGGTTGTCGTACGTCACGAAGCCACCGTCTGCACCCACGCACTGCGCTGCCACATGGCGCTTGTCGACGACCTCCTTGCAGCCCTTGCGTGGGAGCTGGTTGTACTCAAAGGTGCCATCCTCAGCGCCTCCGACGCCCTTGAACTTGTGCCCAGCCCCCGAGCAGTGGAGAAAGCTTCGCCCAAATGTCGGGATGCCCAGCAGGATCTTCTTTGGTGGGAATCCTTTGGACATGAGATACGAGACCCCCGCTGATCCCGACGTCTCCTCCTTGTTCATGGCGTACAGCTGCGAGTGGTGACCTGCCTTTGGCGTCCAGCTACCAAAGAAATCGTACGCCATCAGGTTGATAAAGTCCAAGTACTCGGTTATCAGCTTCAGGTCGAGAAACTGCAGGATGGCCTTGTTGGCGGGCAGCGCCGCCGTGAGAATGTAGTGCTCCTCAGGGAGATGAATACGGATGGCCGCCAGCAGCGCTAGAAAGTCGTAACCTTGCTGCGCATCGCACGGGTATTCCCAGGCAACTATCACAGGCGGTATTGTCAGCATCTCATCTACAGCAAAATGAAGGCCCAAGACATTGTCTCAGCTACCACTTACTATCAATTCCGTCCAGGCCAGAGGCTTCAACGAGACCCCTCGCTGACCGGGCAAAGTTGTCACGCAGCAGCGTGTTAGAGGCGACCAAGGGGAAAACCTCTGACGAATTGCCGCCTCCAACAGACAAAACCACTCGAAGGTGAGGATGCTTCTGTTTGAGATGCATCAGGGAGCCCAGCCCGCCTTGTACACCATCGACAGGCGCTCCAGCGTCCGCCCACTCATCACTCAGCTAGAGCAGGGACCCGAGTCAGTACCGATCCTTGGCCGCGGGGACACATGATGATGATGGGCGAAACTTACAAAAACACCACCATCGGCTGAAACACTGGCATAAGCATAATAAACATGGTTGATGCAACTGTAGTTGAGCATCCCCGGTGTGTCGCCCTGGTATATCCTGTAGTTGGGAAAGTAGACGGCGTTGGTGAACATGACATTGGATATGCTCGACGCGATCCGTGACTTGCGAGAAGAACTCATGATGGGCGACTAAAGGGGCGAAATCTGGAAGAAGAAAAAAAAAATAAAGGCGATAAACGTTCAAGCAGCGAGTGAATGACCCAGGACAGAGTCTGAAAAGATCGAATTGAGTGCGGATGTGTCTTGTCTTTTAATGCTTCGCGCAAAGGTCATGCTCCAACAACCAGCCCGATCGATGGCTTAGACTAGAGCTTCAAGGTCAAGGTCAAGGAAGGAAAATTGATGAGTTGGAGGACAATGTTAGGCACAAACGACGCCGAGCGAGGAGCATCATGGCTGCGGTCAAGAAGGATTGGTCGACTATATAATGCTCAATGGATGGATGGATGGACGGCAGCCAGCTCATAACGAGCGAACAAGCCCGGCCGGGCAGAGGATCGAGGGCCGGCCTGGCCTGGGCAGGGCGGCTGATGCTGGTGGAGCAGGGTCCCGTCCGGTATCCAAATTACGGGAGGGTCCAGGATACGGCGAAACCATCCATGATGCATGACATAATTGCGGGGAGTCGTTCAGAAGTGTATGGGTATGGATGATGAGACTTGAGCAGTCATCGACAGTAAAGCAAAGCAAAACAAAGCAAAGCTGAGTGAGCCTTCAAGGGTCCTGTCCTTTGTCCGTCGGACCGCCTTGCTGATGGCTGTCATTAGTCCGTCTCTCCCAATCATCGACCCTCGAACCAAGCCTCAAGCCAGCCTTGGACCACGCCAATTTGGTCATGGTAAACCTCTGCAATCCATCCATCCATCCATCGCCAAATGACAACAACCCCATGGCGCTTGGCAGGCCAATGCTGAACATGGACAGAAGCGGGACATTCGGGCGAGGCCGCTTTCTCTCGTTTCTTCTTTCCCTCGCGTAAAGAGCTCACTCAAGAACCCTGCCCTGCCCTGTCCTGCCTTGTCTGTCCGCGTCACGTCCCTCATTGAGGACACTACGCCCGAGGCACCAGACGACCTGCCCCGAGGCCGTGCTTGTTGGTGGTTGAAGTGAAGCATTGATAATGACTGACACTGACACTTGACAGAGACAAGCCGCGGCCTCCCCGGACCACGATACAGCCCTGTCGTAAAAAGGGTAGAGGGCAAAAAAAGATGAAACACAATGACAGGCCAGCAAGACGAGACACGTACATCTGTGCGTGCCCTTGAGCATTGCCTTGCCCACCGAGAACCCAGCCGAGCAGACGCCGTCCCGTCCATGGGAGATGAGTCTTCGGTGCGCTGCGCGCCTTTGTGAGCGTGAGTGCGTGCGTGCGTACGTACGTGCGGCTATGGATATGGCCATGGCCATGGGACGGCGGGGTGACTCGTGCGCGAGCCTCCCCCGTATAAGTCGCCGAATCCGACTGGCTCTAGAGTTTGGTTTGAAGAAGGCATTGGCATTGTCGTGAGCCACCAGGGCTCGGCTTCGAACCGGGCTCGAACCGGGACCGCAGCAGGATCAGAGCGAGTGATCCTGCTGAAGAATCGGCGTGATCCAAGGGCTGAAACAGTCTCAGCCAAGATGGGACTTGTTTTCAGCAGCATTGGTCTTGTTGCCCGTTCTCTCCTCTCCTCGATGTCTCAACCTCCATCTTGGGGACCGGGACAATCCACGACGGTCAAGGACATCAAGGACAATCCCGGGCGTCTAGGTAGGTCCCCGGGATGAGGGGCTTGTCGTGCCAGAAGCGCCGAGCCAAGCCCAACAGAACAGCCTCCGATAAGGGCGTCGACAGCCGTGCGGCTCCACGGATTCGCCCTGCCATCGAAGTTCTGGAAGGTCGACGAACACTTGGAACGCACTAAATGGTGAGATTGGCTCCATAATTAAAAACGGCCAGGGATGCTGGCCATTTGGGCGCAACATTCAGTGGAGTGAAACACCTTCTCTTCAGCTCCCAGTCCTTGCAAGCTGCTCGCCCTGACAGCCAAGTTGAGCCGGGACCAGGCTCTAAACCTCGCTGTTGCTCGCCATGAATCATCCTAATAACCCGAGAGGCCTTTGAGCCTAGGCCTTCTCATCTCCATCTCCCCTCCGCCATCCCCGAAACCTCCAACCAAGACCCAGGCCCACTCGGTTGCTCGTTCAGAAACCGTGACGTGCCGCCATCCTGCATCATCTGAATGTCAACTTGAGACCAGCCACCGGGGCTAGCGGCCTCCCAAGGTATACGCAGGGCAGAGTCTCTCGCCAGCTGCCAACTCCAGACTCGGGCTCAGACGTCGTACTGGCGTGACCAGCCGCCGGCGTTTCCTCCACATGGCTGGCATGGCAGCCCGGGGTTATGGCAACCCTGCAGAGATGTCGATGTCTGGCACATCAGAATCCCATGGATCCTTGCTGAGGCGGCGCGGCGTTGGGAGGGGAGACAACTGTTAGCGTCGTTTCCAGAAACCACACAGCCAACGTCAATCTCATCCAAATCAGCTTGCAAAGCCCAGCTCAGAAGGAATTCCGCTGAAATCAAATGTCTCGGTAGTGTGTGCAGAGCCCCCGGTACGTACTCTGTGGAGCTGTATGACACGCTGTCATGCTCTGTTTTTTCTGTTTTTAGCCTCAAACGGCCAGGTGAAGCCATCAGGAGCCCCTCGGAGTGTTTCCCCGTCGCCGCATTCAGAGAGCTGTTGCTTTATTTCGATCCATTGTTTAATGCGCACAGCCTCGGCCGTGCCCCGGATGTACGGGTTGATTAGGTGCGCATGGGGCTCTGGCCCTCTTGTATCCGTGACGTCGTACCGGGAATCAATGTTGTGTGATGCCATGTTGGCGATTCGGAACCTCCATGTCAGCTTCGCACAAGTCCGAGATGATGTTACATTCAACATATGCAAATTTAACTGCTGCATTTAGCACAGACACGAGACGAGGGAGCTCTCCAACAGTCCTGTGTAGAGTGCACCACAAGAACTGAAACCAATAAGCTCACCACGCTCGTCTGTACCCCAGCCAACCTTGACTTGGCTGCATTATCTTGGCCTTGAGCTGTCCAACGCGTATACTTGTTGGTTGGCATGGGGATAATAGTCGATGTCCATTACCCGGTGGGTGGGCAATGTCGATGCGGGACGTACCAAGGTTTGGCGAATAGGTAATGAGAACAGGAGACCGAGCATCGACTCTTGCAGGAGCATGTGAGACCGAAGCCGACCCGCGAAGTGGTGGGCAGTCTGCTAGTCTTCTGCGAGGCCTTCTGCGAGGCTCAAGTAGACGACCTCGCACAGCAGTAGGCGAGCGACGGCAGATGCATGTTTGCCCAACCCTGGTCGTCCGGCCTAGGCCGAGTCTCTCAGATCTGCCCAACCGATCCGTTGTCAGTTCTCGTTTCCGTTTCGAGGAGGGATATAGAAGGACTGTTAATAGGACCCGCCCGCTCAACTTTTGGAAGGATATACTTCAAACACTTTGCAAAAAGAAACTCTCTGCACTCTGAAAGTGTATTCGACTGTCCCTCGGCTCTTCAGAAAGGCTCTTTGGCATTTGTTCCGTACTGTACTGTGTCGCCGCTTGGGCCATGTGAACAGTGAAGCACACAAACTCCGCCCCTCCTTCGCGCAAACTGAACCCAACAGCCGAATCGCAGAGTCCCTTGATGGCCAACCGCATAACTCATCACCAACAACAGGCGCCGGCATGTACGTAGTCGATCGTAGGGCACACCAAGTGCGAACTCCTTTGTCGAAGACCAATGTCGACAACCAAAGGGCGTTCATCGGGGTGGGCCCTCCGTCATGGAAGCAACCGTGTAATATATCCTCATGACCTCTTGCATATGTTGATTGGAGTTCTTGGCCTTGTGCACCTATCGCAGTTGGTTGTTTCACAGAAATGGCCAAGGTGGCGTTGCCGTAACCGAAGAGGACATGATTCCCGCCATAATAAAGTGTACCGAATCTCAGATCCTGTCTATTCCCTTGCCACCCGAGTCTCTATCCTTCTCCTTGGAGGTGTTTGACACGATGGAAGACGACGATACCCGATCTTTCTCGCTTATTTCGACCGTGGGGATAGAGTCCGCACACACGCTGACAGATCAAGATACGGACGAGTTCGAACTCGTCTATGACGAGGAGAGGTCCGAATGTTCGCGTTGGGATCTGAGCTCGAGCTGCTCCACTTCGCTACCACCAAGCATTCATGGCTATGAGTACGCGTGTGGCCGACGGTATCACAGCTACATGAGCGGGCGGTACCCCCTCCCCAATGATAGCGGAGAACAGCTTCGTGAGGAAACTGAACATGCTCTTTTTCTCCATCTACTTGTGCGTACCATGACACACAAGCTCGAGGGAACTGGGGTCGGTTGGATTGCTAACGAGTCTATCACTTCAGAGTGGTAAACTCTTCTTGTCGGATATCGGCGAGTCTCCGCGAAAGATCATCGATATTGGTACAGGAACTGGTCAGTATTCCGGAAACTTGATGGCTTCATGCTGACGTCGATCTCAGGGACGTGGGCCATAGATGGTAATGCGTTCTCAAGGTTACTGCACGAAACCATTGCTGATCTCTACAGTGGCCGACCTGTACCCGAATGCGAGTGTCGTTGGAACTGATCTGTCGCCCATCCAGCCCGAATCGATGCCGTTGAATGCACAAATGTTTGTCGAAGACTGCGAGGATCCAGAATGGACGCATGGAAATAACTTTGACCTGGTCCACCTCAGGGGGGTGGCCGGGTTCCTATTCGACATTGATGCCGTGGTCGACAATGCCCACGAGTGAGCAACTTGATATCGAGATGTTCAAGGTATATCGCTGACAAGGAGAAAGACACCTTGGATATGGAGGGTGGATCGAGTTTCAGGAGTTCGACTACTCGGTGCTCTGTGACGACAACACCATGAAGCAAGATGACCCAGTTCGCATCTTCTTTGACACCTGCGCCGAGGGCATACGCACACATGGATGTGTCGGCTTTGGTAAGCACGATATCAAGCAGTCCCTCAAGCGTGTGGGCTTCAGGCGCATCCAGATGGTGACCAAGAGGGTTCCTCTCTCGTCATGGCCAGGGGACAAGAAGTCGAGGACCATGGGAACACTGATGCAGGCGAATATCTCGGAATGTCTCGAAGCTTTTGCAGCTAAACCATTGGTTTCCATGGGAATGACGCCAGAGCAGAGACATGAGATGGTAAGCCGCGCTCGCGAGAGCCTTCTGGACAGTTCAATTCGTCGATATGTAAACTGCCATTTCTATATGGGTCAGAAGGTCCAACGCACCAATACTTCGATCTGAGCACTCACCTCAAGCCCATTGTGATCATTGGCACTTTGGATTGGGAAGCAGGACAAAAGGGAATGAACTTGATGATTGATGACTTTCTCTCGAGATTGATGGAGGTTCCAAGGATGAACGTGGGGGTTAAGGTCATATGGATGGTCACAAGATGTATCAGGAAAGTACAAGTGAGGAACGGAACAGGGGCAGTTGCCAACACCAGACAAGAGCGGCGGTTTGGCAACTACCTCGCTCGCATGTTTCTATTAACTTTTATTCATCAGTGCGTTAACAAAGAAGAGTTTTTATGCTCTAATTAATAAACTACGATTTTATGAAGCTTAGATAGTCACATATTATGCGACAGTTAGGTTCTTCTGGATGTTCCCCAAGTTGTGATGAAACTCAGCTCGACCTGGAGCTGGTGGGTGGCGCCCACTAGCGGCGATCTTGGTCGCTGACAAAGGTTCCCCACACCGCAGACGCCTATCGTCACGGGCTTTGAAGCTGCTGGAGCTTTCTTCGCGCTGTGAAATTGTCAACTAACCTCGACCTTGACATCAACACCAAGTTTCTCTCCTCACGACAAAACACTCTCAACACTCGCGTCCAAGTAACTATTTCGCATAAATAGTGAGATATAGAGGCTACTCCTGCGCCGACAAAGGCCTCGGCCTCCTGCCCAACATGCCCGCCGCCGTCGAGTCTGCTGCATCCGCCATCCTCAACCACTCGGCGACCCCCTACAACTTCCGCTTCTCGCCCTTCCTCCGGCGAACATACCAGGTCGGCCTACCTCCCGACCGTCCCATCTGTAAGGCCTTCCAGTCCGGCCACTGCCCCAACGGCACGCGATGCTCCGAGCGCCACGTCTCCGATGCGAAGACGGCGCAGCCCACAGGCGGCCTTAACTCGCTCGTCTGCAAGCACTGGCTGCGCGGCCTGTGCAAGAAGGGCGAGCACTGCGAGTTCCTTCACGAATATAATCTGCGCAAGATGCCCGAGTGCAACTTCTTCATGCGCAACGGATACTGCTCCAACGGCGATGAATGCCTGTACCTTCACATCGATCCCCAGAGTCGACTGCCGCCCTGTCCTCACTACGACATGGGATTCTGCCCGCTGGGACCCAACTGCTCAAAGAAACACGTGCGCCGTAAGCTCTGTGGCTTTTACCTTGCCGGTTTCTGCCCCGATGGTCCGGATTGCAAAGAGGGCGCCCATCCCAAGTGGTCCAAGAACTTGGAGAAGCCAACCCTCAAGTCGGAGGAGAAGAAGGACGAGGATGTTCGAATGGAGATGCCACGGGATGAGGAGATGGACAGGCCGCGTGATCAACCAAGAGACAGAGACCGTGACAGGGATCGTGATCGTGATCGGGACAGAGACAGGGATGATGGAGGCAGGCACGGTGGCCGACACGGAAGAGGAGGCAAATGGCGCGGCAGAGGACGATTCCGTGGAAGAGGTCATTGAGGATCTGGCGAACACGGAAGAGAAGGCGAATGGCGCGAACGAGATTACAAAGGATATAGGACAAAAAGCTTCGTCTACTTGGTATTTTAATGGCAATGATACCCAATTAGTTCCTGGGCCTCGGGTTTCTAAGAAACATGTTGCAAATTCAAGCGACGATGAGATGATCAAAAGAGTAAATCAATATGTATTTTCACCAATCTTTGTGCGAGTCGGGTTGTTTAGCATAACATAATCATTGGAGTCGTGACGGCGTCTATTGTAACAGAACAGATCCTTCTTTCATGTCCCATCGTTATTTGCGGTACACATTAGATCCATTAGATGACCTGTGTAGAATCATCAAGAGTTCCTCGTTCAAGAGGTCTCAGAAGTCTGGGGGGTCCAGAGAGCTCCCTCGGCTTCATGAGCGCCACCCCAAACGTTGGACTCGGGTGGAACGGCGACGAACTCGGTCGACGTCTCTCCTCCCTCGGCGTCTCCGTTCTCGCTCTCCTCATCAGCCTCAGAGCCCTCGTACGAGCTCGTCTTCCAGGTGGACAGCTCATCCACCCGGCGGATTCCCATCATCCACGAGACGAGGCTTCTGGGAGCCCATCGTCCGACGAATCCGTAGACGCTAGCGCCAAGTCCGACGCGAACGGAGTCGGCAATGATGCTGCCATCGATCACGTCAAAGACCGAGTTGTGGAGGCTTCGCAGAGAGCTACCCCTCAGACCGCGGATACGACCTCCCGAGATGGCAGAGCTAGTCTGTGCCACAAAGTTCTTGGCATAGACATGTCGGGCACCCTCAGGCCATACAAGAGGTGACTCGGGGTTTCCAGACTTGATAAGGCTCTGCTGACCATGGCCTCGAGCAGGCACAAAGCTGGAAAAGTCAAAGGTGCCGAGTTGCATATGGGTAACGGGGATATCAAGAGGTCGAAGTTCGGCGGTGAGAACCTCGGTAAAAGCAGAAAGGGCTGAGCAGACAGTCGCCTCGGGGGCATGGAAAGGCGGGTTAATGGACGAGATGATGGAAGGAGTAAACACAAGGACCTTGGGAGGGACCCATTTCTCTCCGATAGGGTTCAGGCGCGAGGTGAGCAGGGGAAGGAAGGCCTGGATTGTGAGGATCGGCTGGAGGAGGTGGGTGTTGAAGAGGTCGGCGAAGCTGGACGGGGGAATAGTGGCGATGGGGGAAGTCTGGTAGTGAAGGCTTGGGATGAGAATGACAGACTTGAGAGTCAGCTGGTTGGGCTTCATTCCGGGTCCAGGAGCTTGAGGGGACTGGAGGAAGAGAGCAAAATGCTCGATGGCAGCACCGGCCTTGGGTGGCTGGGGTTGATGTCAGCATTTTGCGTTGATATCAAAATCAACAGAAGACTCACGTCGGTAGTATCAATACTCAAGGGTCGGATGTCGGGTCTCTTCATGGCAAGGACCATAGACTCATCCTCGGTAGCGTTGCAGACAACGTAGATCATGAATCCCCGCCTCTCCATGTCCAGAGCAAGAGATCTTGTCAAGGGCAGGCTCGGCGAGCCGGCGATGACGATGACTTCTGTGCGGCCACCATTTCTAGCCCTCTTTGCTCTCCTCGTCTTTCTGCAAGAGCGAGTCGCCTGGTAGCCCTTGTAGACGACGGCTCCGCACGCGACCACGAAGATGCCCGTCAAAATTTTATGCTTCACCGCCCAGTCTACCAGCCTCTCGGAGCGAGACAGGCAAACGACCTCGACAACGGGCTTCATGGGAGGCGTAGGCCTCACGGACTCGGGTATCCATTGTGACGTGGAAAGATTTTCCCTCACGACCTCGGCGGCGCGGTCGACATTTTTTTCGATTATGCCGGTAATATTGTCGGTGTACTGGCGGACTTGGGGTGGGATAGCATTTGACAGCTGCAGGGGGCCATGGTCAACTACAAGGACGTCAAGCGAGAGAAGCTGGCACAACTTACCACATCCAAGAAGTGCTGGTCGCCGGCCGACATGATGGCGGTTGGATATGTCAGAGGAAAGATGTTTCAACTCGGTTCATATGACGGTCGGTAACTATTGGATTGGGCTGCTTCATGCGGACGACGGTGGGTGGAGAGCTGGAAAAGCTTCTGATTGCCGAGTTCGCAGAGGTGTGGTGCACGGTCCACCCGATCTCCGCGTCGGAGATCGGGGTCAACTGCTCCGGTGGCCGGCTAGCCGGTAAGATCCCGCATGACTTGACCGGCTGCAAGGATGAGCAATGCACTGTCAAGATGCCGTGCTCTGAGATGGATTTCGTGAGAAGAAGCAGGGGTATTCAGAGTGGTTATAGTAAGCAAGATGTTGTTGCGTTCGTTGACGATGATTAGCTGCTTTTTCCAAGACATCGTTAGCACCAGTAGATAGCAACCAGTCCACGAAGAATTGGATTATCCAGCTGGGTTCTTTCTAGACGCTATATTGCGTATCTCTAATTTCTACTTTCTCAAACTTGATATCGTTGTTAAGAGTGGTGCTGTAATATGTCAGTGGTCTAAGCACGTATCTACCTATCGCATGAAGTTGGTGGAAGCCAAGATATCGTGAAATCTTCCAATTCATGCAGCAACTCGGCTTAGTCAGAAATCACAGGAACACTATCGTTATCTCACATGCAAGTGCTGTTGAGGCAGGATGGATGGACCCATGACATGCGGTTAGGACTCTAGGGTGGGTGGGTGTTGGAGACTGCACACTGCCAAGCGCCTTGCAGGTCTACAGTACTCTGCCAACGGTGCTCGGTATGCCACGTGATAGAGTGGGTTAACTTAACGGCATTTCCATGACAGTGTCCCCCTGGATGTAGTTTGTATAGCCCATGTCACGTAAAGAGGTGTTCGAATTGTCTAAGTCAAAGATAGGAGTAATGGGTAATGGGGCTGTCTATATGGGGCACACATGTGAACAAGGACCTTCCTCCTTCGCAAAGTATAAGGCACTCTTTATCAATGTCAACCGGCGAGTTTCCCATGCCAGGCTCGTTATCATTCGCTGAGTACGTGTAAGCCATTGATGTCCAGCCACAAGTGATGGACTACAAGAGAAAGGGCGTGAAAGTGGATTTGGCTTGTCTCCACCAGACACCAAGATTTGGAATTCTCAAGTCATTCCCCTTTTCACTCAGATACGTGAAATGCCAGAGAGATGTTAGAGCGAGAATTATTGAAAATACCATTCAAGAAAAAAAAAAAATGGCATTTTTCTATTTCTTTGCACAAATCTAGAACTCCCAGGTCGACCCTTCGGATCTTCATCATCGGACGGCTCCCTATCTCGGTCTGGGATAAAACTGCCGGAAAGTGGAGCACGGCCCCTCTAAACGGACGGCAGGAGCGGAGTTGGGCTGCGGGGGAGCCAATGGCTCAGCGGCTATCAGCGGTTCCACCCCCGGTTACCCAGGCCGGATCGGAGCTCGGCGACTCTTGCCTTTATCTTGATATCCCGTGACCACCTGCTTCTTGCCCAACCCTCTTATACGACCTTGATTGATCTTGTCTTTATTTCAACTTATTCTTTTTCAACTTTCAAACTTCCTTGAGCTTCTTACTCTTTCTTAGTTGCCCAGTCTCAGTCTTGCTTGTCTATACCCGGCCCCGCATACACAACCATGTTTCTCTTGGACTATCTACAACATCGGCGAGATTGGTCAGTCTTTCTTCCAGAGGATGCATGCATCTATCTATTATGTGAGCCTACCAAGTATACCTTCAACTAACACAATATTTAGTCAGTTCAAACAAGAACAACGTGTAAGCCGTATCAATGGCCTTACATCCTACCATGCTCCCTTCAGTGTCTTGGACCGGGAAATCGTCAACAAGCCTATTGAGGAACTAGTCCAAGCCGTACAGAAGGACCCTAGCAATGCCACAGACTACCTCCACACATATGGCAAAGTTGCCCTCAAAGCACATGGAAAGACCAACTGTGTAACAGAAGTCTTGCTTTCTGATGCAGAGAAGTGGCTCACTGATGGTTCCATCAACTTCAAGGGACCTCTGGCCGGCATCCCTGTGAGTTTGAAGGACACTATTGAGGTTGCTGGCTATGACAGCACAGTTGGGATGAGCACGCATGTGGGGAAGCCTGTCAAGGTTGACGGCAACACTGTGAGGATGCTTAAGGACGCTGGTGCTGTACCATATGTCAAGACCAACGTTCCCATTACACTTCTGAGCTTTGAATCATCTAACGATGTGTGGGGAGAGACTTCGAATCCTTACAACAACAAGTACACCGCAGGCGGCTCTACTGGAGGCGAGGGCGCCCTTCTTGCTCTCGGAGGCCGCATCGGCATTGGAAGCGATGTCGCTGGAAGTGTTCGCTGTCCGGCTCACTTCTCGGGAATCTACGCCCTCAAGTGTTCGACAGGGAGATGGATGAAGACAGGCATGGTCACCAGCATGCCCGGTCAGGATGGTGTGCCAGCAGTCTACAGCCCCATGGCACGAACACTGAACGACTTGACGTACTTTACTCGATCAATCATTCAGATGAAGCCTTGGACTTATGACTACTCTTGTCATCCTCTCCCCTGGAGGTCAGACATTGAGCGAGATTTCTCGGAGAAGAAGAGTCTCCGAGTTGGAATTCTTCGAACAGACGGCGTCGTGGACCCGAGTCCTGCCTGCAAGAGAGCTCTGGAAATCACTGAAGCCGCACTTCGAAAAGCAGGTCATGAGATGGTTGAAATCGACCCTCCTTCCCCGTATGAAGCTCTATGCCTCGCATCAATTCTCCTCTGCAGCGACGGCCTCGAGACAGTCAAGTCATTCTTCCGATGGGGAGAATGGAATGATCGCGGCGCAGCTCAGATGACCTTTTACTTCAACCTACCTCGACCTCTCAAGTACCTGCACTATCTCTGGGTCAAATATGTCCGACGAGATCCTATTTGGGCTGGACTCTTGCGTAACTGGCACCCCCAGTCTGGAAGCGAGATCTGGGGACTCAATGCTAAGCGCGAGTTGTATAAGAGGAAGTGGTTCGACTGGTGGGACAAGTCTGGTGTCGACTGCTTGATTACCCCTCCGAACGCGACTCCGGCCGTCCCTCACAAGGGAATGCATGACGCTTGCAGTAGCTGTGGCTACACTTTTATGTTCAACTTGGTATGTTGCCCTGACTGAACTTTGTTCGCAATAGGCTAACTTGCTATAGCTTGACTACTCTGCCGGTGTCTTGCCAGTAACACATGTTGACAGAGCCAAGGATCAACTGCCGGCCGGGTTCAAGCTCAAGAGCCTGAATGGTATTGCCCAGGGCGCATACAAGCTTTACGACGCAGACGCCATGCACGGCTTGCCCGTGGGTGTCCAAGTTGTTGGTCGTCGATTAGAAGAGGAAAAGGTGTTGGCCATCATGAAGAGAGTGGAGGATGCTTTGGGTAAAGACAGATTCCCCCTTCTGGAGCTCGATTAAGTACAGGGGTATTGCAGAATCTCCATCTAGTTGACGGGTTGGGGTATGCTATCTCGGAGACAGATCTGGAGCGACAAGTTGACCCCAATTTCACCGACAACCGGCGGGAATATGTAGCTAGTCCTATCATGACCTGACATAGACAAGATTGACGTGCCGATTATGCCGGATGTGTATTTTTGGCGAATCAAAACCACGTTTTAGGTCATGAAGTTGGACCGTCAATATCTGGGGGTGGAAATGTTGTCTTGCAGGGGGTTGGCTTCACGACTCCGATCTCGGCGCGAGCTCCAAGAGCTTCTCCTCACCAGCTGTAAGCAAGCGATGGATTCTCGGGGTATAAAAAAGGGCAGAAAGTCCCCTTTTATCTGGTTACTCAAATTCAAACACAATTACTTGATCAATCACTTTGCTACTCTTTAATCATGGCTCAAGAAAAGGATATGTGGTCTTCCAAGGTGTGTTTGTTCCCCACTTCTCTGGCGATAGCTTCCTCACTTACACGCGAGATAGGCCTACCAGAACTCAGCGTCCTTTGTGCCCAAGCTTGCGACAAAAGTGATTGGATGGCTGGATCTTCAAAAAGACGATGTGCTTCTCGACATTGGATGCGGCGGTTAGTAGTTATCTCATTCTTGGCCGGCCTAAGCTGACTGACTATCTAGATGGCATATTGAATGTCGAATTCGCCAAGATCCTGGCTCAAGGTAGCGGTTCGATGCACGGCGTTGATAGCTCGCCTAGTATGATCGAGGCTGCTCGAGAACTCTGCAAGGATTCCAAGAACTCTACCTTTGAGAGTAGGTGCCCCCCAGCGTTATTCAGAACACACAAAATTATCATTCCTGATTCAGTGTATTGACTTGCTATAGCTATCGATGCTACCCAACTCGTCTCTAAACCTGAGCTCCAACAAGGAACTTTCACCAAGGCTTTCTCCAACGCAGCCATGCACTGGATCCTGCGGCCAGAGGACACCAGGGCCCAGTTCTTCAAGGGCGTATATGCCGCTCTCGCACCAGGTGGCACATTTGTGTTCGAGATGGGTGGTCTTGGAAACGTCTCTGAGATGCGGACAGCGGCCCTTGGCGCAGTGGCTCGCCGCGTCGGAATGGAAGCCGCACTGGCCGCTGACCCTTGGTTCTTCCCAGACGAAGTTTGGGTGACAAAGTTCTTGGAGGAGGCAGGCTTTGTGGTTGAGCGGGCCGAGCGTGAGTGGCGGCCTACACCCGCTGATAAGGGTGGTGTGGAGGGCTGGATACGGTTGATGGCAAGCAAACTGTTGGATGCTATTCCGGGGGAAGTGGAGAGAGAGGCAGCAGTACAGGAGTGTGTGGAGGTTCTGCGTGAAGTTTGCCGAAACCCTGGAGGAGGAGAGATGATTTCCTATGTAAGGCTGAGGGCCATGGCTAGGAAGCCGGAATGAGATGGCCCCAACATGGGAACGGGGCGATCCAGCAGATGACAGAAAAGACCAGACCGGACGATAATACAAAACAGGCTCCTGGCTACATTAGTAGGCTATATCTGTTTCGACTCAGCTAGAATCGCAGTGAATGAGCTCATGGAGGTTCGTTGTATGCAATGGTGATTAGTCATCGATCGTCCAGAGAAACCGGGAAATTTCTAGGCTGATTCCGTCAGCCTCCACGACCTCTCTCCAACACTGAACATATGCTCATCTGCCTTGAGGGGCAAACGGCTCAAGGCACCTGTCACTTGACGTGGCCAGATCATCATCACTGGCGCAGAAATGAGTCGATAATCATCGTCAACTAATGCCCACACTCGCTAGTTAATCGACATCACCGTCGCTTTCAGCATACGCCTGTTGACCCATTTGTCCATTGTGATATTTGACATCTCACCTCAAAGTTCGCAGCCGAAACTGGCAACCACAACTTCATCAACCATGGCCGAACACGATGCGTTGGTACTTTCGTACGTTCACTTGAACAACTTCCCAAGAGCAAGCGATGCACTGCATACTTTGAAAAAGGTAGCCTCTTTGGTCAAGCCGATCATGAGAGCGCGCAACTGGAAGGTCCGGGAACTGGCCGAATTCTACCCCGAGCAGGGCAACCTCCTAGGTTTGTGTGCATGACACCCGTAGAATTGCAACCCATATTGAACAGGGATATAGGTCTCAATGTGAATCGAGGTATGAAGATATGCCTGCGCTTGCGGCATGCTGGCGACCGGAATCAGTTCATGTCCATCGAGAGTGTCGTTGATACTATGCTCCACGAGCTATCACATATCGTGCACGATGCCCACGATGCGAAATTCCACGCTCTCTGGGACCAACTCCGTGACGAACACCAGGGCCTGGTCCTCAAGGGTTATACCGGCGAAGGGTTCCTGTCCGAGGGACACCGGCTAGGAGGTTCTAGAATGCCCCAACGCGAAGCTCGTCGACTGGCGCGAGAAGCTGCTGAGAAGCGTCGAGCTCGACCCGGTGGTACTGGGTCTGGAAAACGTTTGGGAGGAGCTGGTCCACGGCCGGGCGAGAATATTCGCAGCGTCATTGCAGATGCAGCTGAGCGACGAAACAGGACGCTTCGAGGCTGCGCAACGGATAACCTCGACGAGGCTCAGATTCGGAACATTGCCGATGCCGCTTCAAGGAACGGTTTCCGAACACAAGCCGAAGAGGATGAGGCTAATGACGCAGCCATCGCGCAGGCTCTCTGGGAGTTGGTGCAGGAGGATGAACAAGCCAAGTATGGAAGCAGTTATATACCCCCAACTGCGAACAACCCAACTGGCAATGGCGGTGGTGCAGTGATGAAGGACCAAGGGGGGCCCAGTAGTTCGGGGTCCAGACGATCTTTGGGCAATACGGCCGAGAGAGACGGACATGGTTCCAGTGCTGCAGCGAGAGAACCTCGAGGATGGACATGCGACACTTGCACACTACACAATCCCGCCACCTTCCTTTGTTGTGATGCTTGCGGGATGGAGCGGCCCGCAAAGGCAACGCAGGCCATGGACAATCGCCGATCCAGATCACCAAAGCCTGGAAGAAGACCGGTTGTTGTCGACTTGACTCAGAGCCCACCACGAGATCGGCAGCAGAGCACTACCGCCTCACGGGCAACAACAAGACCGGCGGCGAAAGCTTCTTCAGTCCCTCAGACATGGCAGTGTAGCTTTTGCGGGACGGAGATGGAGAGACAATGGTGGACCTGTTCAACCTGTGGAAAGATGAAGGATAGTTCGGGATAGGCTGACCATTACAACGTTGGCGGTTAGTAGATGATGGATCACCTGAATTGAAGAAGAATTGATACCCCTTGAACCCTGCTTCTGGCTCTGGTCGTCGGTCAGCGATGACTTCATCGCGGCAGATTGAGTGAGCATCGAGTCCACAGCGGCGACTTGGCCTGGCCTGCAAGGCTCTGCCGGTATGGGCTCACGACAGCCAGGCATTTCAGGGCAAAGCCAGGGCGCAGGGGTCGAACATCAGATCGTGGCCCTGAGATTCCCAGGGAAGATGACGTTGGGAGCTTTGCAGGTTTGGGGAAAGCGCCGATTGAAACTGGAGATGATCTGCGGCGCGGGCTCGGACGCCATCGGAGCTTTATGGCGATTGGACCTTAGCAGATAAGGCAGGAGAACCGGTGGTTTGGGGGAGATGAACTCGTGTTAAACGAGAAGAACGGGACGCCCACGCTTGAAGCGGCTGTCAAGAAACAACCGCTCTGCGAGAGCCCCATGGACCCGTGAATACAACCTTTTCGCTTATGGTGGTTCGAGATGATGACCCACGCATCCACAGAGGACTTTGCCCTGTTCGCACAGTCTCAGATAAGCAACATGATTGTATCCAGCATAGGCGTGTATCAGGTCATAGGCAGCTAAGGTAGAACGGGGTTTGTAGCCCTCTCGCTTTTGTCAGGAGAACGTGGATGGCATTGGTCTAGCCGATGGGTTCTAGACCACAATAGACCTTGACAACACTCGTCTGTCGCCCTTGAAACCCCATTAAGAGGGCCACAAATGGACAGAGACATGTTGGCGCAAGCCGCGGACTGGGATGTGCAAGTTCGGAGCGTATTTTGGTAAAACAGACGCTTGACCGCGTGCTTGGCGTTTGGGAAGCCCATCTCTTGCTTCTGCAACTGAGGGGATTCAGTGACGAGGGTTCCGATTCATGAGCACGCTCATGAGCCGACGGCTGCATGCAAACAAGGCCAGGCACTGGCCGGCCGACGATCTTGCCACTGGAAACGCACGGAAACCCTCGACCCTTAAAGTTGCCAGTCAGCCAGTCAGCCAGTCCCGGTTGAGGTTGAGAACTCCGAATCGGGGTACGGAGTGGATTTGATCAACTCTGCATGCCTTGGTGCGAGAAGTCTCTTGCTTGTGGTTTTGCTTTTTGGTCCCCGTCCCCTTTCTCTCACTGAGTCGTCGTTGGATCCTTCGCGCGGTGCCTGAAAGAGGACCGTCTCATTCGTCGGTTCCCGCGATCTCCTGTGTCGTGCATTTTCTGGAGAGTGGGGTGCCGCGACAGATGGACAGGGCCGGCATGCGGGTGTGACTGTGACTGCAACCTAGGGTAGCGAAGCGGTCGTGTGTTTGTGTGGGAGCGTGCGGGAGAGGGCATCAGCAATGGATGGATGTGTAGGAGCTATTGGTTCCAACTTGGTGTTGAAGAGATGCCCAATTACCGCTGCACAGATAGCAAGCAACGTCCACCGTTGGGTATCCGTACCTTCAAGCTACTGTGCTTGTTAGTGTCGGCATCCAGGCGATGGTGGATAGACGCAGAATTCGTCCGTTGTCAGGCGGTTTTAGCCATGCAGACAGCGTCTGTGCCAAGTAAGCGCTTCTGGCGAGTGGTTCACATGCTCCCTCCCTTCCAACGGGCGGATTTGGAAAATCCATCATGATGACTAGGATCATGTTTGAATTTGAAAAGCGGCCGATGGTCGGTCAAGATGGATGGAGTGAGTGTTTGGAAGAGCGGAAGGGAGGTGGAGGTGGAGGTGGAGATGGAGAGAGGGAGAAACGCCAAAGCTTGGCTGGATGGGGACCCTCTTTCGCCACTGGCGCTGCCCTGGTGCTGTCCTGTCGGTCGTCGGGGTGTGGGCGGGTTCCATGGATTGTTTTAGTGAACGCCCAACACCACAGCTCATGCTGTGCTACGCAGTAGCTCATGTTGTAGCTGCTGCTAGCAATTAAAGCCTGGGCTTCCATTGTGAGATTGAGTTGGAGAGAATGGTCGGCAGCAGCCGTGAGGAAATCGCCGTAGAGTCGTAGAGTGACAGCTAACTACAGCACCGTCGATCGGATCAGACGGACGGGGATTAACCTGCCCTTTCTAGCCGAAGTGCAGGGTTGCAGCCTGGTGACTTCTGGGAACCGTCAGGCCGGCATCAACTTTGTGGTGTTGTTGGTGTTGCCAGGATCGAGGATATCCAACCACATGGGACGGATCCGCGCAAAGCTTTCCACTGCGTGACACCCTGCTCAATTGTGGACTGGTGGTAGAGTGGCAGTAGGTTCAGATAGTGCTAACCGCCCTGTCCCGGTACCTGACTTGGCGACCTCGGGCACACAGAGCTCTAATAGAAGCTCCATCTCGTCTCGCCCTTGGGAAGAATGGAACGACCAAGGTTTGGAACGACCGGGCTCTAGGTTCTTGGGTAAGGTGTGTTGAGAGGATTGTTCTCATTGCTACGTAACGACGTCGTAGTGTGGACTCTTTTTTTTTTTCTCCAGGTCGAGAACCTACCTCTATGAGCAGCTTATCTGCACCGGGCGAGCTCCAGGTGCTACTGTAGCTGGGATGTCATCTGTGCTAACAAGCTTCCCGTCGCCCTTTGGACCACCGAGGCTAAAGTAGTCCCGATTCTGGGCTTCACCGAACAGAGTGCTTGGGCTGATATCCGTAGAACTTGGTCCGCCATCTGACCCTCTGCGGCCGTGCGATACCTTGGTGGTCGAGATGGATGGTATAGTGTCTGTGCCATCAGAGACACAGAAGACGAGTTCTTCCTCGCGTGAACCAGCCTGGTCACCGCAGAAATCAGGGCTTGCCAGGCCATGCCATTGTCGTCCTCGATCGGCATTTGGACACAAGGCGTGGCCCCACGCTGGAGGCGATCCCGACCCTGGCCAAGCCTGGCACGCCGCGGCGGCCAGTCGAGGGTCCGACAAGTGCCCCACCTCGCACCCAGCCAGCATCTCACTCTCACACCCCCAAGAGTTGCGCCCCCGGAGCCCGCAACACCCCGTAAGGCCACCCCGTTCAGAGGTACAGAGCCCTGGAGGGGGGGTCTGATGGATGGAGCTGGAGGGCGTTGGACCCTCGTAAGCCCCCGCCCGCCAGTGCTCTTTCAACTGCATGGATGGTGGCCGTCCCGCTGTGTGTCGTCTCAGCTTGTGCCCCCAGCCCGCAGAAGGTGTCAATTCAGGGTCCCCATCCATCTCAGGGCCCTTCTTCCACCCCTTCACACGTTCGTTCAGACGGACGGACAATCTATTACCTATTCTATCCTTTCGAGCAAGTTGCATTAAGCATTGCTCTTTGCCCATTCGTGCCGTGTTGGGTCTGAGAGGACGCTCCGGGTTAACCCATCCACCGTTTCGTTCAGACCTTCCTTGTCTTCTCCTCTCGGTTCGGGACTTCAGTCTCATCATCATTTTACACCTCTAGTTGTCCTGTCTCCAACCGTCCTAGATCGCCTCGTCCTGCATCGCGGCTGCTCGCCTGCCAGAGTCTGCCAGAGTCTGCCAGCTCTACGCTCCTCGTCCATCACGGAACCTCCTCCGTCGTCTCGACCGGAGCTGCTGGACTTCAGGTTGACGGGGCGATAGAGGGCATCCCACTCTTGCAGTGTTGCCTGACCTCACCTGAGCTGCTGCGCTGGTTGGGTAACACCTTCGAAAAGTTAAATCCTGTTCCCGTCGACGCCGCATCTAGAAGACCCAGCTAGGCCCCTCGCCACGGCCTGTCTCACTCTCACCATATCCCACCTTTGCGCCATGCCAATTCCCCGTCGACGGTCACTTGTCGATTCGTGGTAGAGAAAGCTTCGCCGCCCACGCCCACTTGCCGTCGTCTAGACCCTGTCTCGGTCTTGAGGTCGAGGCCGTCCACGTCGCGAGAGGGTTAGACATTGCTCTTCACGGCCATTGCGGCGCCATCTTTCTGCTCTCGACTTTTTTCTTGGATACTCTATTTTGTTATCTTTTAACTATTGCTCCTGTTCGACTCTCAAGTCGCTTGACACGGCTCGTTCTCGATGCCTCGTGACGGGCAGAACCGACATGAGCCCTCCCGAACAACTTCGCTCCAGCAGCCAATCCCGAGCTATTAGGCCCGTCGCAGCTGTGAACGACACTGGTTTCCCATTGAGCCGCTCCGAGCCACATCCTAATCACATTCAGGCGCCTGTTCCGACCACTGTCAACCCTGCGCGACCGAGAGCTGCTGCGGACCTGGTCAACGAATCCAACCGTCAAGATGGTAGCCCACGCCTGCTTGGTGGAGGACGCTTCCTTCGGGATCCTCTTGGAGACGGCTCGAGGTCGCCATCCCAGAGCCCATTTCGACTAAACATGCCCGCCATCTCCCCCGGCCAGCTCGCCTTCTCAGCTATGCAGTATCTGCCAGTGCCGACAATAGTTCTTAACAACCTCAAAACGGTTGTTTTGGCCAATGAGGCAATGGGTCGAATGCTGGGAATAGTAACAGAAGATTCGGACGAGGAGGACGTATCTGCTACTATCGAGCATCTGCGGGGCCAGAGTCTCTCTCAGGTCGGAGTCGACATGCTACAAGACGGGCAGCCTGTGTGGGCGACGTGGGAGGCTTTCCTTGACACCTTGGTCGACGAGATGGGCGTACGAGCACCGGCGAGAGATTCGAGACAGCACTCCCAGTCAGGTGGCGACGCAACACCAACCACCAGCATGCCCACCCCCGAGAGTCGACCCAGCCCTTCTGCTCGCCAGACCCAAGATGCTGTTGTTGAGGTTGTCATCACCAGGAAAGGCATCAGCAGAACCTCCTTCGATAATAGGTATAAAGCCAAGGAGTCGGATTATCAGGTCTTTGCCAAGATGATCATAACTATCTGGGAGCTCGAGGATCGGCAAGCTTTCTTCACGCTGACTTTTACCAACACCCAATCACCAAAATCGACACTCTCCAACACAAAGAAATCCATCGCGAGACCGAGTATCCTCGAGGCTGCCGAGCGCAAGTCCATCTCCCACTCAAACCCATCTTCAGTCGCATCTAGCAGAGACTCGAACTCGCCTTCGTTTCACAGTCCCGGCATTGTCACCATGTCTTCGAGCCCGTTTCCCCCGATGGGACCTCCGTCCGTTGCGTCCCATTCTAGCACACCATCGCTCCTACAGAAGATGCTGTTGATGAAGGATGCCTTATTGAACAACACCCAGATGCCAATCCTCGCAATGTGGAAGGACGGTAGTGTCACGTTCCCTAACTCGGCGGCTCGCAAATTGTTTGAGAAGGATGCACCGCTCGACACGTCAGTCAATGGCTTCGATCTCCTCCAATACTGGCACATTTACACCGAGGACTTTTCTCGCCGATTGGATGTTACAGAATATCCCATCTCGACTTTGCTCAAGACAGAGACTCCCTTCAGCGGTACTCGTGTGGGAATGTATGATGAGACCGGGAAGAAGCTAGTTTTCGACGTGCTTGGGGAGGCGATCCGGGACGATTCTACAGGCGACTTCCTTGCTGGCGTTGTCACAGGACGCGATGTTACAGTCATGACAGAAGAGATCACCCAGATCAAGGAGCGGGATGAGGAACGGTTCAAGCTCATCTGCGATACGATGCCTCAATTGGTCTGGACGGCAACCTCGGACGGCCTGGTTGATTTCTGGAACACTCGGTTCTACAATTACTCAGGACTAACTCCAGAAAATAGCCTCGGCAAGTCATGGGTGAATGCTTTCCATCCGGACGACCTGGTCGAGGCTCAAAGACGGTGGAAACATTCCTTGAACACGGGCGACCCCTACATGACAGAATATCGATGCCAAAGCAGAGACGGACACTGGCGCTGGTTCCTCGGACGAGCATTACCCCAACGCAACAAGGAGACTGGCAAGGTCGAGAGGTGGTTTGGTAAGTTACATGTTGGCTGGTATTACTCCATCCCGTGGCTAATCTTGGAACTAGGTACTTGCACCGACGTTCACGAGAGCATTCAGACCAAGATGAATGCCAAGCGCACACGGCAGCAGCTGCTCAGTGTTATTGCTCACTCCCATGTTACGATCTTCACTGTTGACCCGAAGCGCCGAGTGACGATGCTTGAAGGCGCTTTGATTTGGAACAATACCCACGAAGAGAACCATGACGGAACGAGGTGGTTCGTGGGAGAGAACATGTACAAGGTGTTCAACCGTCTGACTGCACAACTCGCCGACGGCGAACGCCCAGAGTTTCTGGAACCCATCGAGCTGATTCTTGACGGGCAAGTTGCTGAAGATGTCAAGGAACACGGGATCGGTAAGATTTGACCAAGTTCGAAGTTTCATTAGTACCCCTCTAACATTTAACAGACGATCGTTGGTACAGGACTCGTTTCCTCCCTATGTTAGGCAAGAAGACTCAAGAAAGCGGTGCAAAGAACGATACGTATATCGAGGGCGTTATCGGCGTCATCATGGATGTCACGGAGCTCAAGAGTCGCGAGCAAGCATTGGAGAAGCAGTCCAAGGAGAAGCGAAAGGCCATTGCTAACGAAGCAGCCGCCAAAGAAGCCAACAGACTCAAGAGTCAGTTCCTAGCCAACATGTCACATGAAATCCGGACGCCCATCACAGGTGTATTGGGGATGGCCGAGTTACTCGCTGGAATGCACCTGGATGAGGAACAGCAAGAATACGTTGAAAACATCCAAAGCTCAGCAACATCTCTCCTCACCGTCATCAATGACATCTTGGACTTTTCAAAGGTGGAGTCGGGGCGCCTTGACATTGAAGAAGTGCAATTCTCGCTGTCTCACATTGTCAAGGAGGTGGGAAGAATGTTGCAGTTCGCCGTGGAACGCAAGAATCTCGATTTCCAATCAGATATCGGGGATGGCATCGAAAACGACCTGGTCGTCATCGGAGACCCTGGACGCGTACGACAGATCCTCACGAATCTCTTGACCAACAGCATCAAATTCACAAATCAAGGATACGTCAGGTTCTCGGTGGTTGCGGAGAAGGAAACGGCTGAATCCATTGAAGTCAGGTTCACGGTTGAAGATACAGGCATTGGTATTCAAGATGAGGTTCGGAAGAAGTTGTTCCAGCCTTTCAGCCAAGGCGATGCATCAACCGCAAGACGATTTGGAGGCACCGGCCTGGGTTTGACCATTTGCAAGAACTTGTTGGATTTGATGCACGGGCGGATTTCTCTCGAGTCCAACGTTGGTGTTGGAACCCGAGCGACGTTCTGGATCCCCTTCAACAAGCCAAGTGGCCCGGCAGAAGCTGGTCTTGCTAACGCAGGCGCTATCCCTGACCGCCTTCAATCCGAGTTAAGCATGTCTTGCAATAGCTCGGAGTATGATCAAATTGTCGGAACACCTCCGGCGTCTGATGGAATGCAAGGAGGCTCCTCAGGATCTCGACGCGCCCGGTTCGGTATTTCAGCATCATCAAGCCCCGACCAGGAGCTGCCACCATCAGAAAGAGCCAAGATCCACATCTTGGTGGTTGAAGACAAGTAAGTCATGGATGGATCTATTGGAGGAGTCCAAAGCTGACTGTGACAGTCCCATCAACCAGAAGATTGCCACCAAAACCATTGGTCGACTTGGTTTCCAGGTGACGGCTGCCTGGAATGGAAAGGAAGCCCTGGAATATCTCTCTGGTGTTCACCAAGGCATCAAACCTAAGCCAGACATCATCCTGATGGATGTGCAGATGCCCATCATTGATGGATACAAGTGTACACATCTGTTGCGGCACCACCTCCCCTACAAACCGCTCGTCCAGGATGTCCCTATCGTGGCCATGACAGCATCGGCGATCCAGGGTGATCGAGAGAAGTGTACTAGGGCTGGTATGGATGACTACTTGGCCAAGCCTGTTCGGAGCGTCATCCTAGAGAAGATGCTGTTGCGATGGTGCCATGCTCGGCGTCGGGCATCAACAGCGCCGGACCCTTCCGCATCGGACTGTTCAGAGATGAGCGAACACTGTGACAACGCAGATATTCCACATGTCGGCATCGACGAGAACGATATGCCCCCTGTTGGGCGCACATCCGAGGACTTCAACAACAGCCCCATCACGCCCCGACCGTTGACGACAAACGGACAGAACGAGCCATCCCCCTTCGATACCACAGCTCCGGAGCTTGCGCCTCAGGTGAGGCGGCCGGAGGGAGAGACCGAATGGTCAAACAGGCTTCAAGAGACAAAGCTTATCGACGCTGCGGGTGGACCATCGAGCTACCGAAGGAACTCGTACCAAGAACTACAGACTGGGGACTCATTGACAGAGGAGAACGTCAGCAAGCTAAGGAGCGGTAACCAAGCGCCACGCCGATAGAACAACATGAACTTTCGGGACCCACGGCGCATTGGTCATATATGGACTGATGTATGGAGCTATCGAGAACTACATCGGCGATCTACTAGTTGGTCATATTTTGTCAACACATCTATCTACTCTACTGCTTCTCCGGTACGCACGGAGTAGTATTCATCTTCTTTTCTCTACTCGAGCATTCACAAGAAAAAGCATGCATTGCATTGCATGACGGGTTGGCGTTGGAGCAGGTCTTCTCTCTCTTTCTCAGTGGAGAGGTTACAGAACTGCGGAGCACATACGATTCAAAAGCTTGGGGGTGGGGGGGCTTTTACAACAACTTGATTTTTAGGAGGCTCATGCTTGTTTTTTGCCCAATTTTTTTTTTTCATGTTTTGTTTTTCCTTTGGAGAAATCATAGACGGTTCACCATTTTGTGAGAAAAAACGGCATCACCCGCATATGCCGGTGGGATCGGATGGGAGGGGGCAAGGGGCCAAAGGAGAAAACTATCTGGATCACGACGACTTGGGATGGCATGATATGATTAGCAGGAGGTTCGGCATTTGGAGGTGGCATGTTTTTAATGAGCCATGTATGCGGTAAGTACAGTACAGTAGGTAGGCAACGATGGATGAATGATGGATGATACCTCTTTTCTTGTTATACCGCCTTTCTCAATATGACCTTGGATAAGCATCTTGAAACCCTCCTTCATTACCCCATCACTCCTCGCTTGCTTCGCTTGCTTGTTTACCTGTTTGCTTCTTGCTAACTGATAGATCCATTTTACTCATCATGTTACACAGCCTTCTTGCTTTTGCTTCTTGTGCGTTGGCACCGGCATATCCACCCTTACCCTTCGGCATGTCGCTTGGCCGGTGCGTGGCTTGCTCTAGACCTCGGTCTCGATCCCAGGCTGCTTGGACGAATGCTCCAAGACGCTAGACGCCTTATCCCCAACGCGGTCGAACTTGTGCTTGATCCACTTTGCCGTACGCGGGATCTAGGCCCATCTGTCAGTCCAGTCCCACGTTGTTTCTTGCATCATGCTTTTGATTTGATGCACACGCCCCCCTCTTCGCTTGCCTGCTTCCACAGTAGAAGCAGCCAGACAGACGTGCCAAAATAGAAACACGGCAGACGAGCGAGGAAAATTGGACAGGCACAAGGGGAGCCGGAGCTTACCTTCCACTGCATGAGTCCCCGGTGCTGCCGATGCAGACGCTTGTCCCGACGTCGATAGTCGCGGAGCTGATCAACAGGGCCTTGTTTGTTTCCAGCACTGCCGTCGGGGATGTCGGAGCCTTCTCCGCCCGAGTCGGAGGAAGATGAGGAGCTCGAGTCCGAATTGCTCCCGATCGATGGTGGGCGGCGCGCGGCCCCAGACGACTCACCTTCAGAGTCGACAATGCCGGCTTCCCTCTCCATGCGTCCAGCTTCGAGGTTGTCGCGTGCGGTTTCAATAACCTCGACTACATTGCGGAGGTGCTCGTCACGGCGTGTCCAGCGTGAATGGGCGCTTCCCTGTAACGGGGTGGGTTAGCATCTGTGAGCTGTCACAAGAGTTGTAGTGGTGTCGACAAGGGATTATTTACCAAACCAGACCAGAATGTCACCTTCAGCTTGATGGTGCCAAGATTCTCGCCGCACTCCTTGAGACAACAAGCCGTTGCACGACGGAAGTCACCCTTCCATATTGGCAGCTCCAGCTCTGTTTCCTCCTCATCTACAATATCCTTGAGCCAGAGGACGGAAAACGCAGCCGTGTCGTCCCCAAAGAAGCCCTTATCACGAAAGGCAATTGATAGACAGCTGCTGTATCTTGATTGGACAGCCAGAGCAAGCGGCCTATCTCGCTTCGACTTCCATGTCACCGTCCCTTGGTTCTGTCCATCCTCAGTGTACATCTTGGCTGCGCTGATACTGGTTCGAAACTTGAGCTTTGACGAGCGAAGATCCTTGGGGCAGTTGTCTACTGTTACTGTTGGCTGAACCTCGATGGTGCCATACTGCCAACCCAGAAGGCTTCGCGGCGCCTGCAGTTGGACGCTGCGCCAGACCATGGAGAGACGGATACGTCCGTGGCCAATACCACCTGACAAGGGCCAGAAGCCCATCACCTGTGAGCGTTCACGGAGGAGCTCAGCGAGCGGAAGGTGGACAATTCCCAGTAAGGGATCGTCCTCCTTCAGTCGAGCATCGCGCACAGTGACAAACACTTCGGCCTCGCGCCAATCACGCACGAAACGTTCGCATCCTGCATTATAGAATGGCTTCGCGTTCTGGGGCTTCGTCCTCGTCTTGAATGTCTTGCGATGGTTGAGGATGATGGTGCAGTAAGCACTTGGCAGACCATCACCAGCATCCTCCTCATCAGTCGCCTCGGCATCGTTCGAGGCTTGCCGCTTGTTCAGACGGTCCAGCTCAAGGCCAGTGATGTTATGGATCTGAATACTGAATAGACCGCTGGGGAAGCCATCAGGGGGTGGTGCCGAGATGATCATGGCGTCCTGCTCAGTCTTCAACTCTTGGGCTTTTTGCTGTTCGAGTTCGTTGATGTCTTGTTCCTTCTTGCCCTCCTTGAGCATGGTCTCTCGGAGTTTGCGTTCGCAAGACTTGTCCACCTTTTCTTTGAGTTGGTCCATAGTGCGGATTTCGGGGTCGTGAGTTTGTCGGTCAAATTGATCTTGTTGGATTCTGGTCTTGGAGTAGTAACCGACACTCCATTCCAGCTTGCCAGGCATGTTGTCTCCCGACTTGAGAGCCCTGAAGCCGTCCTGTCGAGTCGACATTCGTCCATTGGTGTCGTCGCTCTTCATCAAATCCTTTATTCTGACTTCAATTCGTCCAAGATCATCGTCTGCAGTGAGTCTATCGGAATCCCAGAGTTGAATACGTAGTCTCTCATCGATATTCAGCTCCTGCGGCGTCACTAGGATGAAGCAAGTCTCATCCCAACATGGTTCCATCTCATTCTCGAGCACACGCGTGGACCAGACGGGCTTGCCAAACTTGGCCCAGCCAACAGAGACATAGGGGTCTGAACTGCCGTCCTTGACAAGCGGAATACCAGAGTCGCCCATTTTGAAGTCATATCCGCGCTTGATGTTGACAACAATTACACCAACAGCGTTGGTATCCTTCTTGAAGTCGTCACCGGCCAACATGTCCTTGAGGTCCAGGGTAAGACTCTTGGGGGCGACATATTCGGCCATGGCAGCATCGACGGCGGCTTGGACGAAGTTGCTGATAAAAGGCACATCCATGATGTTGATGGCGTGTTTACTCAGGGGCACGCAGCTCAAGTTGACTCTGGGCTGTCCAAGAAAGGTGATTGTGCAGAGGGCGAAGAATGGCGGGTCAGGGGTAAGCTGGAGGCGCATTCGCATCGTGCCAATAATCCCCTGAAGATCTACCCAGACTGGAATCTTGATGTTTCCAGGCAGGTAAAAGGCAAGGTACAGGTGCATGTCCTTGGTGCGCTCCCTGAGAGACTTGGAACTGGATCGAGTTCGGTAGGCAAATGCCACTTCAAGGTTGATAAAGTCACCCTCCTCGGCTTCCATACCATCCTGGACAGTGTTGCTGCTATCGGTTTCCCCGTCCTTCTTCTCGGTATCGTTATCGCTCTGCTCTGCAGACATGAGTTTCCCATCCTCACCAACAGCCCTTGCCGCAGCACCGGTAGGAAGCCACCGAATGCCAAGGATTCGCAACGCCTCGCTGCCCTGACCAATGTCCTCCACACTGACCATCCGGATAAGCTTGGGCAGTGAAGCCTGCATAACGTCCTCTAAGGTGTCTGCGAGACTGGCAAATAGGTCGGGGTTGATGAGAGGCCATACAGAGCCAAGCAGGGAATTCAACCAAACGGTAGTCTCAGTGTCGTGATTCTTGGACGCCTTGATGACGCCTCGCCGATGAGCGTCCCAGACTTCGTCCTGGAAAATGTTGTTGATCTTATTCGCCATCCATTCTCGAACGGACACAATGAGGAACCAGACAGATGCTGCACATCCTGCGGCCAAGACGATCCAAAGCATGCCGCCTCCTACAGCCGATGCCCAACCTCCAACTGGAAGTAAGTCCTCTCTCAAGGTCCGCTCAAAGGAAAATGTTCCGGCAATGACCGTTGCGATAGCTGCAAGTCCGAACGTGACACCACGTTTGCTGATCTGCGCCATCTCGAGTCGAAGGGCATCAAAGTCTGGTGGTGGAAATAGCTCGCCCATGGCATCATGGCTCTGCTGGATGTCCTTGTGTTCCTTGTGAAGTTGGGTTTGGGACTTGTTCTTCCCGTCAAGACCGGTTGCTGTCCTCTGAGTCGTGCCAAATGATGGATGGTTGACTCCCACCTCCTCGAGCGCTTCATCGGTGAAATCGTGTATAGTGACAGGGAGGTGAGTAACTGGGTCGGTGACTTCTCGCTCTGCCCTTTCCTTTCTATTCTTCTTCATTTCCTTTCTCCTCTTTTTAGGATCAGACGACTGTCCTTCAATCTGAGAGGTATCCTTGATACCCTCGAATTCATCATCCTGGCCCTTGTCGGTATCATCTTGCTTGGTGTCATCCGATTCCGGACGTGGCCCGGGGTCTTCTCTCGATTTTTGTTGCGATAGATATTCATTAGTCCCACTTTCATCAACATCATTGCTCTTGTTCAGTGCCTCTTCTTGTCGAGCTGCCCTCTCTTCTCGGTACTTGGATATTGTGGGGATAGGGTTCCTGGCGCTATATGGAGCTGTGTAGCGGCGGTGTTCCTCGGCATCATCCTTGCCAGACATTGCGGGGGTGCTCGCTCTTGTCTCGTAGTGGTCAAGCTTGGTAGCGACAGGATGATGCAATTGGCAAAGAGATGAGGGATTCGACACTGAAATGTCGTGAGAGAAGTGAAGTGAAGAAAAGAAGTCAAGTAAGCCTAAAGCTCTTGCTTACGAAGAGGCAGTTGAGCTCCAGCCTCAATCCCCATCAAATGTGGCATGGCAGGCAGGATTGAGGCGGATGAGGTGGCCCTACGTCATCCATTGGTGGCATGGCACGTGCCGTGTTTCCATCTTGGCGGTGCCATTGTGCCCAGATAAACAAGCCTTTCTCGCATAGAGCAAAGATTTTGAAGCTTGGCGAGCGAATTCTTGATGTCAACACTTGGTGATGGTCTTGTTTTTTTTTTCTGGTGGTTGAGTTATGAAGCTAACCACTACACGGGCCGAACGGGCGTTGGTTGAGTTAGTGGACTATCCAGCTGATCACGAGTCTAAGCCAGCATCAGCATCCATGCTGTGCTCTCTAGCTAGCTCCAGGTACAGTTCAACGGCCAACTCGATCGATGCATTCTTACTCAGGGAGAATGGAATTTTAATTGGTCATGGGAAAAACAAAAACCAGAATGTCTGACACCACCAAGACGTCAGTGCAGCAGGAGAAATCAAGCTTGCTTGTCTTGTCTTGACAAGAGGCGGGGCATCGAGATCGACTGTGGGAACCCGCTCGGGGAATTGAGTAATTCGTCCAGTGATCATCATGGCTCTGGTTGGTCGAGTTTCCAGTTTCATCATGAGAACTAAGCAAGTTTCTCGTCTCGATCTGAAGCAAAGATCGATAGACTCAGTTGCTCTTTGCGGAGTGGTAACACAAACTAACAATGCTCGGACTGCTCTTAGCATGTAGCATATTTCTAGTCAGAGCTACCATATCGAGGAAGGCTAACTCGACTTGGAAGGAACTGATGGCTAGAGTTGGAGGCTAAAACTACCTAATCGTCGAGGTCCTTCTAAGGGCATCCCCTTCCGGCTCCTGGCCGTCCGTCACCTCTCCATCCAAACCGGCCCCACTCCTCCGAAGCGGAGTCCGTCCCCGACCAGAGCGGCAGCCGTTTCGGGGCTGAGGGAGTCGAAGGTTTCGTGTGACGGCAAGGGTCTAGTTACAGCCCCCATCCGGCCCGCCTATGCGGCTGCACACTTGAGAAGAGACGAATGCCATGTTCTGTAAGTAAATCCTTCGTTTAGAAACCTAAGCGCGTACACCACGAGTCATACGATCGTCTCTCCTTATCACAACGAGGGTGTCTAGTCATATGCAGTGTGAAAGAAAAGAAAGCTGAAAAAAAAAAAAACACCATCACATGACTACACCCAACTGTCCTTAGTGATAATCCTTGGGTTGGATTTGGATTGGATGCCAAACCAGGGGTTAAACAGTTGAGACGCTCGGTTCAATGCGACAACGAGAGCGGTCTGGCAGCCAGTCCCAATGTGGATCACAGCCTGCGACGGTGACAAGAGACCTTGGCCTAGCAGATTATGAGTCTAATGTGAGGGAGACGAGAGGATGTGCGGCATGGATGGATGGTATTTATCGGATGACAGTCATTCGATTCCTCTTGGAATCGCTACACGATGGGTTTCTTGGAATTGATGCACACTCATCTTGGCCTGTGATGAGTTGCCGCCATTGCTGACAGTCACTCTCTTAGTGGCTGGGGGGTTTTTACCTACTATTAGATCCATTGCTTCTTTAAGAGATAGCGTACCTTTTCGTAGGGCAGCACAACCAACAAGATTTTTCTCGAGTTTCCAGCTCGTCGGGCCCAACATGATGACGGCAATCCGGTTCAACTTGCAGATCATCCTCGTCGTCTTCCCGAGGAACCGGTAACCCTCTTTGTATCCATGGCGACATTTCGCCGTGTTGAGAAAGAAAAAAGACTCGGTACGGCGGGTCACAGAGGGGACTCGGTTAGCTTCCTAGCAGAAGCATGTAACTAGCGCCGTCACAGTGCATCTTGCCAAGCCCTATGCAGACGGGAGCAGGGGTCGACGGAGGGGGAGGCTGGCACGGCTGGGCAGGGAGACGAAGGCTCGCCGTTGGTTGAGTCTCCGGTTTCTAAGCGCCCGGGGGACGAGCCCCATGCTCTAGGGCAATCACAGTGTCCAGGGGGATGGACGGATTCTCGACTCCAGGGCTCTTCAGTGGCTGGATGGCTTCTCAGATCGAGTGTTCCAAATATACTCGGCCAGTAAGAGGTCGTAGAGGATGGATGCCCAGACCTCTAATAGGCGCCCGCGATGCGATATGCAACCGATTCTTTTGCCATCCCATCCATGGATCCATGAGGTGGGAAGGATGGGGCTACTGCTGCCGCCTCGTGGAATCCCATGATGGGTTGGCACCATGGTTTATGGACCGATCTTTTCTGTATGTCAATGATCAAGACAAAAACAGTTTGATCCCCAATTTCTTCCCTTTTGATCTTTTTTTTTCCTATCCGAATAATTCCCCCCCAGAGAGGTCTGTCTCCCCTTTGACGCTCTACTGAGACGGTCCAAAACTCCACCTTTTGGTCCCCTACTACTACCCCCCGCGAAACAACCACTACATCGTCAAAGCGCCCTTCTCACGCCCGGCGTCTCAAAATCCAACTCGACGAAACCCGCTACGATTTGGATTTTTCTTAACTGGACCCTTCTGTGACGTTTCAAAACCTTTCGCCCTTTGCGACTCCGTTCTACCCAGGACCCCTTCTCGGCATTCCCCTTTCCCGTACAGCCTAATACCATCTCGCGAAGAGAAACGACGCCGGTGATTGGGAAAAGACTGCGCTATCGAGAGAGCCAGAGTCGCACCAGAATCCGGATCGCGCCTCTTCCTTTTCCGACTCCTTGTCGATCTTCGGCCTCCCCCCTTCTCCCCGAATATCCTCGTCCTTTGGCTAGGGTCGCCTTCTCTGGCCTCCGTTTATCAACTTGATTCTTCCCCCGGATTCTCGCTGTTCTCATCTCTTCTTCTGTCGTCTCGTTGTCGTCGACTCCTCGCCCGCCCCTCCGAGTCCACAGGATCATTCCCTTTCGTCGGCCGCTCAGCCATTACCTTCGCTTCCATTCGCTGCTGGATCAGTCTAAACTTTCTTTCTTTAATTACTTTTCGATCGTTGGTTTGGGTTTCGTTATCCTCAGCAGGGTTTGACGTGGGTGTAATTGGGATCTTGTGTCAACACAACTCGGGCATCACAAGACGGTTTTTTATCTGATCAGTCGCTTGGAAGTTTGCTGAAGCAAGTATTCTGCTTCAGCCTCTTTGGCACTTCTCTGAGTCTTGTCGCCGGTCGACTTGGACTCTCTCTCAACCTCTCATCCTCTAACAATCCGACACAACCAACCGCCACGATGGGCGCACAACTCGGCTATGGCGAATTAATACGGAAGCAGTTCACGCCCACCAAGCTGATCTTTCACTTCCTCTTCTGGGGCTTTCACTGGGGTATCTTTGCCTATGGATGGTGAGTCTAGGTCTCTCCACAACCGCCTTCATTGCTAACCATGACTTTAGGTGGAAGCAGGCTGCTGATGCCCGACTTGCGGGCCTCAACACACTCAAGTTCTCCGTCTGGATCTCTCGTGGCGCCGGTCTCGTTCTGAGCGTCGACTGCATGTTGATTCTTCTCCCCGTCTGCAGAACTATTATGCGATTCTTTCGACCCAAGATTCGATTCCTCCCTCTCGACGAGAACCTGTGGATGCATCGCCAGCTCGCATACTCCATGCTCTTCTTCACCATCCTCCACACCGGCGCTCACTATGTCAACTTTTACAACGTCGAATTGACCCAGATCCGACCCGTTACCGCTGTTCAGATTCACTATGTCCAGGCTGGTGGCATTACTGGCCATGTCATGCTTCTCTGCATGCTGCTCATGTACACGACCGCCCACGCCCGTATTCGTCAGCAGTCCTTTGAGACTTTCTGGTACACTCACCATCTTTTTATCCCGTTTTTCCTTGGTCTCTACACTCATACCGTGGGATGCTTCGTGCGAGATACTGCCGAGGCCGTCTCTCCTTTTGCTGGTGATGAGTTCTGGGCCCACTGCATCGGTTACCTGGGATGGCGATGGGAGCTCTGGACCGGCGGTTTCTACCTGATCGAGCGTCTCTGGCGCGAGGTCCGAGCCCGCCGTGAGACCAAGATCACCCGAGTCGTCCGACACCCCTACGATGTGGTTGAGATTCAGTTCCACAAGCCTTCGTTCAAGTACAAGGCTGGTCAGTGGCTCTTCATTCAGGTTCCTTCCATCTCCAAGTACCAGTGGCATCCGTTCACCATCACCTCGTGTCCCTTCGACCCCTATGTATCGGTCCACGTCCGTCAGGTTGGAGACTTTACCCGCGAGCTGGGTGATGCTCTTGGTGCTGGTGCCGCTCAGGCTAAGCTCTACGATGATGTCGACCCTATGGGCATGTACGAGGTTGCTCTCCAGAACGGTGACCAGATGCCTGCTCTCCGTGTTGATGGACCCTACGGTGCTCCCGCCGAGGACGTCTTTGAGAACGAAATCGCCGTCCTCATCGGTACTGGTATTGGTGTCACCCCCTGGGCATCCATCCTCAAGAACATCTGGCATCTGCGCAACTCCCCCAACCCTCCCCGTCGTCTTCGCCGAGTCGAGTTCATCTGGGTTTGCAAGGACACTGGCTCGTTCGAGTGGTTCCAGACCCTTCTTGCTTCGCTCGAGGAGCAGTCAACCGAAGCCGCCCGCGTTCCTGGCAGCACAGGCGTCGAGTTCCTTAAGATCCACACCTACCTCACCCAGAAGCTCGACATCGATACGGCCCAGAACATTGTGCTTAACAGTGTTGGCGCTCAGACGGATCCCTTGACGGAGCTGCAGTCACGCACCAACTTTGGCCGACCCGACTTTAAGCGCCTGTTTGCCACCATGCGTAACGGTATCCTGGACCGGACGTATATCAACGGCCTTGAGGGTCACATGCGGACGACTGTTGGTGTTTACTTCTGCGGTCCTTCTGCAGCAGGTTAGTTTCCCTCCCCCCTTAACCGTTTCTGTACCTCATACTAACTATTATCCAGCTCGTGATATCAAGACGGCTTGCAAGTCTGCTACGGTCAAGGACGTCGAGTTCCGTTTCTGGAAGGAGCACTTTTAAGGTCAAGATTGAGCTGTATTTCTATTTATGTAATCCCGAGATACCATCACTATAGCATTCTGCCCGCGCACATGGGTATGTAGATAATGAAACCAGTCACGTCGTCACAACGCTGTCCCCCAAAGCCAAGTTCTCCATCTCCTTACGACACCTTATATAAGCAACGATCCAACTATGAACCCCATGGAGACACAGGCTCCTCTCGAGATGGTGGCGTAGTCGTCTTGCTCTTGCGGCTGTTCTTCCTCCTCACCTCAACAGCCTCTGGTACAGCATTGGCGGCTGCAGCTTCAGCCTCGGCAGCTTCCTCGGCAGCACGGTCCAGAGCTGCCTCATCCTCTTCATCGTGATATCGATGCTCTTCGTCGACAAACAAGGTAGCATATTCTCCATGTCGCTGCTGTCGTAGACGCTCTAGCCAGGGCAGCTCGGGGAAATCTGGTCGGAGTCGGTGGTTGCAGTTGGGGCAGTCGGGTGGGAGTGTTCTCCAGGCGAGCCATTGGACGAGGCTGTGGATGGCGAGGCCTGTGTAGAAGGCTTCCAGGGCAAGAAGGAGGTGGATGAGACTGGGTATAGTTAGTATGCCTACACTGGGAGACGGATTCAGGAACAGCCTACAAGTTGACCAGTAGAGGAATAGTTGCATAAGCAGCCAGCATACTCAGCGAAGCTGAATCACCCTTTGAGATCCAAGTAAATACCAAAACGACCATAAAGGCAGCAGCAAGTATCACGTCGGAAACAAAGACCAGCACTGGGTGCGACAGCTTATGGGAAAGTCCAGCATCACCATCGCGTCGACGAAGGAGAAATATACCGCCACTGGCAGAGAACGCAAGAGGAACGAGTCCGACCGCAGGAACGGGGTTGTGCGAGAGGATGCCGTGGGCCAGGCAGAGGGGAAACGCGGGGAGAAATGAGGCGATGGTGATGAGGCGGAACGTCCTGTGTGAGGGGGGCGGCTGGTGGTGAGCCACCGTCGAGTCGGCCTCTGAGGGGGCTGTGCTGGGCATATTTTTTTGTCTGTGTATGTGCGCTCAGAGTTGAGATGGAGAAGCTGGCTTGTACGGGGTTTGAGAGAGGGTCATGTTGCGCGAACGCGGTGGCTGGTGTGAGGCATTCGTGATCAGACCCTGGTTAGGTAGTAGGGCGGCTACATATCATCATGGGTGGTCTGACCAATGGTGAAGCCTTCGGTTGTTTGGGGTCTTGACTGATTCGGTAGAGGAGCAAATGAGATGATTTGAAGAGATCTTTATCATCTGGAGCTTTTTTCCCTTGTCAACTCCATTGACCTCGATCCTCTGAATCTATTCATCCTTATAAGCAAAGTGATGCTCAGGGTCTTCGGTGAGAGATTGGCCCGACCACACGTGGGGTAACGCAGGGTCCTAGTTTGCCAGGGTCAACGAGATAAGCTTCATCAGACGCTGTGCCCCCATTGACGAGAATGGTGTTTCGGGAGAGGAGATATTGAAGGTCGTAAGTGAAAAGTGAAGATGCATATATCCGTCTCATTGTCGCGTCCAGCTCCGATTTAGGAAGTTGTCTCAGTTGCTAGTTGAACTGGGAGTTTGGCCAACACTGGTTAGCTGCCCTGAGGCAATTTGCAATGCTTCAAGGTTTAGCTGGTATAGCCTCTGATGATGGTAGAGGGGGGAAACGCCAGCTCCTCACAGCGTGCCGAGGTGTCCTAGATATTGATGCATCCCGGAATCTAGGAACACGCCGAAGTCCCGGCGTCAAGCGATGGGAGAGCCCGATAACCAACCTACTTCTAGATCCATTTCTATGCAGTTGGCAATGTGCGGAGAAAGAAGGACGCCCATCACAGCAAAAGCAACCGTCCTCATTGGTCTCGTCCCCTTGAGACATTGCTACAACTCCACAATAGATTCAATCTCACAGGCTCACGAGAACAGATCAACTTTTTTTCTTTTCTTCTTCGCAAGCCCGCTAGACCAGGTCGAAATCCTAGCTGCCTGGAGTAGCTCCCCCCCCGTGCCCGCTACCCAAGCCAGGAAACTCCGCATCCCATTCCATTGATGAGGCATTGTATGTACCATGCAGTAATCGTGCACCTCATCTCTCAGTAAACTCATAAAAACACTCGACGCCATCTTCGTAATCGGACATCGGTGTGCATTAAACCGAGATGGCGAGTTTAACCGGGCGGATCTCTTGGTGGTGAGGATGCTCAACAGGAGGACACAAAAACTCCGGAGCCCCTAGAGAGGAAGCCAACCTGGAAGGCCAGGACCTCAGGTCAACTCCTATCAAACGCCGTCGTAGCTCGCTACGTCATGATACTTGCGCTGTAGCTGTTTGCCGCTCCAGCACCTGTACCTGAATCGTACCTTTTTTTTTTCTTCCACCTTTCGCAAAACAACGGCACCGAGTAATCAACCTCGACACAAAAAAAAAAAAGAAACGCCGTCTTCTCCAATTTCTTCTCTTGATTCCTACCGTTGTTTCCTTTCCTCCGCGAGTTGGGGTATTTCCCGCCTGACTACCTTACCTGCAGCAGCCTCACATCCTCTCTCACCAATCGTCGCATAGACGCGTCTCTCGCCCAACGTTGTGGCGTACATCGACCAAAAGGCTCCGGAGTTGGGGAAATCCCAGAGGCGCGCCTTGCCGGTCTCTCTCAAAAAGCCAAAGCGAAAGGGATTTTTGAGTGAATTTTAAACTTTGGCCCAAGATCCAAAGCATATCCGTTCCCCGTTGCTAGATCCGCCCTGAGAGTCAAATCTTACTGTCGCAATGGCTTCTTTCATTCGTTGGTATGTCTTCTAGAATGCTTCACTCAGGCACATGTCCGTGCTGACCCTGGATCGCTCAGGTACAACGCCCGGCTGGCCGCTCGCCCGCTGCTCACCCAGAGCGTCACCACTGCGGTGCTCTTTGCTACTGGTGATATCACGGCTCAGCAGCTCGTTGAGAAGAAGGGTATGGAAAAGCATGACTTGGTTCGAACAGGTCGCATGGCCCTGTATGGTGGCAGTGAGTATCCCTAATGGTAGTCCACTCGTTTCGGATCATTAGTTGACACTTGATAGCCGTCTTTGGCCCCGTTGCGACAACCTGGTTTGGTTTCCTCGCTCGCAACGTCAACGCTCGCAACAGAAAAGTTGAAACTCTCGCCCGTGTGGCTTGCGATCAACTCCTCTTTGCACCCGTCATGATCGGCGTCTTCCTTGGCAGCATGGCCACCATGGAAGGAAACAACCCCAAGCAACGAATCGAGACCACCTGGTGGCCAGCTCTCAAGGCTAACTGGATGCTCTGGCCTTTCGTTCAGGTCATCAACTTCACCTTCATCCCTCTCCAGCACCGAGTCTTCTTTGCCAACATCGTGTCGATCGGTTGGAACTCCTACCTGAGCTGGATCAACAACCGGTAATCGACCATATCAGGACTATTCGAAAGCATCTTTGCCGTTTACTTCGAGACATAGACATCCATAGAAGTGTGTTCATGTTCGCGTCAGGTTTTCACACAAGATCGCATGCAATGTATCTGTTTCGGTTGATTTCGGGGTAAAAGGCCACCAGGAAAGGAAGGGAAGGGAAAGAAAAGGACAGCGAGCATCTTGAAGACTCAGACCATGTTTCTGATAGACCAAATTCATCATTGTACAGTAAGCAAATCCAAAGTCCACTAGTTGGATCTACTATGGTACCTTGTCTCGTCCGACTTATCTTACGAGTGCGGGATGAGCCGCTAAGCCTCATGGCGCAACGACGATACTCTCCTCATGATGTGCTCAGCCATTGCGGCAACAATAGGAGTAATGCGCTCATGAAATCATGCCAAAGTGACCAAAATAGGATCACAGAGGCCAACTCGACGGCCATTAGCTCTTATCCCGCCTTTTTGAGTCACTTATTGCCTTGCTTCAGCTCAGCTGCGGAGAAACCCCCGTGATCAATCAAGGTGCAGCGGGTTGGGAGGGAGTTGCGTTGCCCGTTATCGCTTGCTGCCTTAGGCCACAAACAGTTTAGCGCCACTCCCCGTCCACTCACGTCCAGTCACCCATCACAGAGAGCGCAGCCTTTTCCGAGCGGCCAAATCCGGGTTTTGAAGATACAACCGACACCATCAGGAAGTCGTCACGACCTCCAAAACACCCCCTCTCCTCCCATCGACAACCTCTGCGGATTGCCTGCGCCGCGGTAACAGCCATGTTGCCCTCCTCGGTGCGGCGTGTTGCCTCCTCCGCCATCTCCTCCGCCCCTCAGACCGGCGTCATCTCTGCCCTCGCCTCCGCGGCTCCCAAGGCCATCCCCGTCTTTGTTCGCAACCAGCAGCGACGATGCTCCTCCTCAAAGCCCTCGAGATCCGATAACGGCTCCAACGAAATCTCGGCCGACCAGTCGGTCCCCGCCTCGACCGCGAACCCCAAGTCTGGCACCGAGAAGAGGAAACGCAAGAGTAGCAAAGATGCCTCCGACCGAGCGGCTTCTGTCAAGAAGTTGCCCAGCGTTCCCAATACGCACCACATGTCGCAAGAAGGTAGGTCATCAGGCACATCAATGGCATATTTCCGTGTGGCATTCACTAACCATGGCCCAGCTCTCGGTCTATCAAGTTTCTTCTCGCTACATAGACCCATCTCGGTCACACAAACGATGCCCCGAGCCGTGACCGATGAGCACTTTGCCTCCATTTTCGCCTCCCGAACCAGGAACAACAAGATGTCCGACACCATGTCGACTCTTTCCGATACTATCGACCAGCTGGAAGGCCCCATGGCCCAGATGACTATCGGACAGGAGGGACAGGATTCCATGCACAAGGTTGATATCAAGAACGCCGACGGCAGCGAGTCGAGTATGTACCTTCAGATCGACACCATGTCGGGCGAATTCCTCCCCTTCCGACCGCCGCCCCTGCCCCAACTGCAGTCCGCTGCCGAGACGGACGGTGCCGTCGCCGAGGCTGAGGCCGCCGAGGAGGTTCCCCAGCACCGCGTCTACAAGGCCCTCTTCACTATTGAGGAGTCAACCGACCCCGATGGCCAGATCCGTATCATGGCCCACAGCCCCCGAATCATGCAGGACGCCCAACCCCGGAGCTTCCTCGAGCGACTCGCCCTCCGCCAGCTCAAGTTTGACGAGGCCCAGGGCCGCCGCGACATGCACGCCATCAGCGTCAAGCGGCAACGAAAACTCAAGATGAAGAAGAAGAAGTACAAGAAGCTCATGAAGCGGACACGAGTCCTACGCCGCAAACTGGACCGAACTTAGAGGACTGTGTTTTTATGCTCCCCACCCCTTGCTCGACTGCTATTTCCTTTTCTCTCTCTCACACACACACACATGAGCATTCGAAGGGGTTATTCATTCGTGGTGTCTGGGCATGGAAGGTGATGAATTGTCTTTGTGGAACTGTGGCAGTGCGCTGTGAGGCTTTTCATCTTACTATAGACTCGCGCAGGTAACAATCATCATTGCAAATGAGCTGAGCCGTTTCCACATGGTGACTGCAGTCTCCCAAACAAGACGATACTGTATAACTAGCTGTAAAATTCACTCTCTTTCTTCTTGTTCAACATTTGATTCTCATGTGAAATGTTGATAGAAGTCTTGCTTTGTTTGACGAAATGAGTGTGATAAAAATGGTGAAATCATGAGGTTTGTCGTCTTATATGAGTAGGTATTCATAAGGTAAATCTTGAATAGTACAACTGAATTCGATTTCAAAGTCAACTACAAGGCCACAGCCAAAGCCAATCATCGACGTTGCGGATGTGGTTGAAGTTCAATAGTCCACCGAGGTGAGCCACAGGTGAGCACTCGGTCAAGTGGCCCTGTCGGTGAGCCCCCCACTGTGAGATTCTCACCGCATTCACCGCCCGGCAGAAAGTTCCCGACCGCCAAAATTTTGGATTTTTGACCCAGTCCCACCTCGAGACGAGATCGCATATGCGCCAGCGTATTTTCAAAGCGATTGGCCTGTGGAAAATCCAGCAACGATGGCGCGCAAAGTTGTGTAAGTCGACTTCTGCTGGACCTGCTAATCTTGTATGCTAACGGTGAAAATATAGAGACTCGCGCATCCAGGCGCTCATCAAGAATGGAGTGCAGGAGAAGAAGAGAAGCTTCTTCGTGGTGGTGGGAGACAAGTCCAAGGACATTATCGTGAACCTACACTATATCATGGCCCAGGCGTCTCAAGCCACCCCTAATCAGAACAATTCAGTCCTGTGGGCGTATAAGCACAAGCTCCTTGGCTTCACCAGGTAAGCTACTGCGGTCCCTCCGCCCAATGCGACGAGCTAACGCGAGGACGACAGTCACCGGAAGAAGCGCGAGACAAAGATCAAGAAGGAGATCAAGCGAGGCATCCGCGAGGCGAACCAGGAGGACCCCTTCGAACTGTTTGTGTCGCTGCACAACATCCGATACACCTACTACAAGGAGACGGACAAGATCCTGGGTCAGACGTTTGGCATGTGCATTCTGCAGGACTTTGAGGCCATCACACCCAACACCCTGGCGCGAACGATCGAGACTGTCGAGGGTGGTGGTATGGTCATTCTGCTGCTCAAGGGAATGAACAGTTTGAAGCAGCTGTACAACCTGTCCATGGATGTTCACTCGCGGTACAGGACGGAGGCGCATGACGATGTGGTTGCGCGATTCAACGAGCGCTTCATCCTTTCGTTGGGCGGATGCAACTCGTGTCTGGTCATCGACGATGAGATGAACGTGCTTCCCATTTCCGGCGGCAAGGGTGTAAAGGCTCTTCCTCCTGCTGACCTGGACCAGCCCAAGTCCGAGTCGCAGGTTGAGCTCGAGGCCGTGAAGGAACAGAACGAGGACCGACAGCCTGTGGGATCTCTCATCTCCCTCGCCAGGACCCTTGACCAAGCCAAGGCTCTCATTACTTTCACAGATGCGATCGCTGAGAAGACGCTGCGAAGCACTGTTGCCCTGACTGCGGCTCGAGGTCGAGGAAAGTCTGCTGCTCTTGGTGTTGCTGTCGCGGCTGCTGTCGCGTATGGATATAGCAACATCTTCATTACCTCTCCCTCACCCGAGAACTTGAAGACTCTCTTTGAGTTTGTTTTCAAGGGCTTTGACGCCCTGGGATATGCTGATCACGCCGACTACTCCATTATCCAGAGCACCAATCCCGATTTCAACAAGGCCATTGTTCGGGTCAACATCCACCGACAACATCGACAGACGATTCAGTACATCCGACCTCAGGATGCTCACGTGCTAGGACAGGCTGAGCTGGTGGTTATCGATGAGGCTGCCGCTATTCCCCTGCCTCTCGTGCGGAAGTTGATGGGTCCCTACCTGGTGTTTATGGCGTCCACCATCAACGGTTATGAAGGAACAGGTCGATCTCTGTCTCTGAAGTTGATCAAGCAGCTCAGAGAACAGTCGCGCTCCGCTTCCTCAACCGGCGAGGGTACCGAGCTTGCGGATCGCTCAACCGGCAGGGCCTCAAAGGAGGAGTTCCAGGCCGGCCGAAAGTTGCGAGAAATCACCCTTTCCGAGCCTATTCGATACGCCCAAGGAGATTCCGTCGAGAAGTGGCTTAACACCCTTCTCTGCCTTGATGCCACCCTGCCCAAGGCAAAGTCCAACATCAATGGCTGCCCGGATCCTACACAATGTCAGCTTTTGAACGTCAACCGAGATACCCTGTTTTCTTTCCACCCCGTATCAGAGAAGTTCCTGCAGCAGATGGTTGCTCTGTACGTTGCTAGCCATTACAAGAACTCGCCAGATGACCTGCAGCTCATGAGTGACGCACCCGCCCATGAGTTGTTCGTTCTTGTTCCTCCCGTTTCTGAAGATAGCACAAGATTGCCAGAGCCTCTCTGTGTAATCCAAGTGTCGCTTGAAGGAAAGATTAGCAGACAGAGTGTTCTTAACAGTCTAAGTCGAGGACAGCGGCCTAACGGTGACCTCATCCCCTGGTTGGTTAGCCAGCAGTTCCAAGACGAGGACTTTGCTTCTCTGTCTGGTGCTCGAGTTGTTCGCATTGCAACGAACCCCGAGTATGTCTCTATGGGATACGGCACCAAGGCGCTGGAGCTCCTTACCGATTATTACGAAGGCCGGTTCGCCAACCTGTCCGAGGATGAGGACCAGACCATGGACGATGCCATGACTCGAGTTACCGATGCGGATCTGGCCAATGCATCCCTCCTTGACGACGATATCAAAGTGAGGGATATTAACAAGATGCCTCCTCTATTCTCCAAACTTTCAGAGAAGAAGCCCGAGAGACTTGACTATATCGGTGTGAGTTACGGCTTGACACCTCCTCTGCACAAGTTCTGGAAGAGAGCATCTTTCTCTCCTGTGTACCTCCGCCAGACCGCCAACGATCTTACTGGCGAGCACACTTGCGTCATGCTGCGACCGCTTGAAAACAGTGATGACCGCAGCTGGCTCGGAGCCTTCTCCCGGGATTTCCACAAGCGATTCCTGTCTCTGCTGTCGTATCAGTTCGGCTCGTTCCCTGCCATCAGTGCTCTCAGCATTGACGAGTCTGCCAATGCCGGTGCCAAGCTGGACTCGACAGAGATCCAGCCTCTGACCAAGGTCGAGCTCGATAGGCTGTTGAGCCCTTTCGATCTGAAGCGACTCGAGTCGTACGCCAACAACATGCTCGACTACCACGTTGTGCTGGATCTGATCCCGACCATCGCCAACCTCTACTTCACCGGCCGCCTCAAGTCTGACATCAAGTTGACGGGTGTTCAGCAGTGCATTCTGCTGGCTATCGGTCTGCAGCACAAGGACGTCGACGTCGTGTCTCAAGAGCTCTCTTTGCCTTCGTCGCAACTCCTTGCCATGTTCATCAAGATCCTGCGCAAGGTGACTGGACACTTTGCAACCCTTGTCTCTGAAGCCGTCGACGCCGAGCTTCCCAAGGCCGAGCGCCTGGGTGTTACTCGTGAGAACGCCAGTGGAGCTCACGACAATGAGATTGTGGATGACAAATTCGTTCCCTTGGCCACTACGCTTGATGATGAGCTGGAGGAGGGTGGCGATGAGGCGTTGAGGGAGCTCAAGAAGAAGCAAAGAGAGCTCATTGACTCTTTGCCCCTTGACCAGTTGAGTTCTTCTTCCTGTCCAGTAGAGAGCATTCGTAACTAACCATTCACAGATATGAGATCGACGGCGACGCTCCAGCGTGGGAAGAGGCGGAAAAGCAGGTCCTGAGCGCGGCCAAGCAGGGCAAGTCAAACCCCGTGGTCAGCGTCAAGGCGGCCAAGCAGAAGCGCAAGGTCGGGCAGACGGCCAGCGAGGTGTACGAGGAGGCATTTGGCGACAAGAGGAAAAAGGCCAAGAAGGCAAAAAAGTCTGCGTGATTGGGTTGTTGAATTTATTCTAGGTTTTATCCATGGAAAAGGCGTTTTTGCTCGAATATAGAGGAGATGTTTGTAATCGAGACAGTGTTTGTTGTTGAATATCTATCTACATTACAATTCGATTTCCAACGCGATGCTTCCACCACAGCCAGGCACATTTCTAACGTGATATTGAGCTCTAGTGCACCTTATTATTAGGAACTCCTTAAATAGGTATATTTTATTACTGTCTGCTTGAGTTTAGCAAAATCTTCTCCTCTTACTTATATACTCCCGCGTGAAATCCCCCCCCCCTTTTTTTTTTGCCATACCACCACCTGGTATAAGCAATAAATCACCATCACTCTTTCAAAACGATAAATCACAGTCGTTCAGATTCGTCTATATATATCATCTCGATTCCCAATTTCCTCCTTTCCTCTTCACCTCTCATCTCCCTCACCACCACCCCACTTCCTCCAACATCACCATTCTCTCTTTTCGCTTCGACTTCCAAAGACAACATCAACAATGAGCAACTTGAAACGCCGCATATCGGTCAGCGACGACCTTCGCAACCAACTTGAAGGGCACCTTGACGACTTGGTCAGCTCTGGGGACGTCAAGATCCCCTCTGGGAAGCGCATCCGACTGAACCGCGCTGGCATTCCCAAGCTGGTCGAGGCGTCGACTCCCACCATGTCGAAGCAGCGAATCTTCCAAGTCTACTTGCGGACCGTCGAATTGACTTTCGCCAGATCTGCCGAATGGGGTCCGCTTCAGGTCGAGCTTGATAAGCTCATCAACGACGAGGGACCGCGAGCCAACATCACTCATGTCGACCTCTTGCGACGCATCGAAGCCGTCCAAAACCTCGTCGTGGATGACTTCGAGACCTTAGTCGGCCTTGATCAGAAGCTGAAGGATTCCCCCGACCACATCAAGAACGCCAAGTTTGGCATCGAACTTCCTCGAATCATAGGTCGGATCCTTAACAAGCTGCCCCCTCGACGCGCCCTCAAGCAAACCAAAGACGAAGTCATGGACATGTGGACCAAACTGAAGAAGTACAGCTATGGTGTTTATCTTCTCGTCGACCGCATTCGCCAATGCCACCGCGACGCCCGGGCGAATCCTAACCACCAACGTCACTTTGGAGAGGTCGCGGCGCAGTGCCTCACGACGTTGGTGACAGCTATGGCGCCATGGGACCCAAGAAACGACATGGACCACGAAGTGTTTCGGTCTCTGAAGGAAAGAGTCGACGGGACTGAAGATGGGACCGAGGATGGAGCTGAAGACTGAGCTGAAGATCAGTCAGAAATGGTCTTGACCACGGAGGCCTGAGGTTGAGACTACGATGACTAGGCAGGTCGTGGTGGGATGTTTTTGATGGTCAAATTTCAAGGTCAACGATCTGGGAAATTGGAGGTCAATGGCGACGTCTGACTAGGGACGACTACGATGGCGACGACGGACTGATGGGTAGGCACGGGCGTCATGATTTCACCGTCGAGGTCGACAGCTACATGGGTAGTTTTGATCCCTAAACAATGTTTCCTATCTAAAACAATGTGCTGAAATTATATCTCGAGTGAAGAATTAAAAACATATTCTCCGTTCTATTAACATGGCGAGAACATTTCCACCCAGAGTCTTGATCTCAGAACAGACTCACCAGCTACGCCATATTTAAATACTCTGCTCCTCCACAAGACAGGGGCTTTCAAATCAAAAGATCACTCAAGTTGTCGTTTACTTGCCTTCCCAGTACGTCAACTTTTCTTTCATCAAGACTCACGTCGGGTAGTCAGTCAGCTGCCCTTCCTTCTCAGGTCATCCGTCGACCATACCGCCTTTCTACTCAACTCCTCGACGGCAACATGTCGTCGTCCAAAGCCCCCGCAGGAACCACTGATAATGGTGGTGGTTCTTCTCGAGATCTTCTCAGCGCTCGTTTAGATTTGCTCGTCCGCTCCGGCGCCTTGACGGTCAACCAGGGTCACCAGGTCACACTTGACAAGGACGGTCTTCCCGTCGTGGCTGGCTTCGACTCGGGGACAAATGCCAAGCAAGACACGGAGCAGCAAAGGCTTGAAAATCTCATTCAATTTCTTGAATCGCCCGTCTCCCCCCAGTCCGTGGACTGGGAGTTTGCCCGGCGTGATCTTCACCAGTTAAGGCAGCGGCGTATTGACAACAAAGGATATATCGACATTCTAGCGTGGAATATAGTCACATATGCCCATAAATCCACAATAGAAAGCCTCAATGAATTAGAGAGTGCTCTCGAGCTTCTCGAATCCAGGAAACTAGACGCCGCTCGAACTAGACAGATCGATAGAGTGGTTGAGGATTTCCCGGAGAACGCCTGCGACCTGGTCGGCATCACCACCCCTGAGGAGCTAGATGACGATGTATGGGATAATGGTCTGGCGGAAATAGTTCTTCACACCAACATTGAGATATACCGACGCATCAATGACGCCTGGATAGCGCTCCGTGACGGCAAGCGACGAGGTTACGTAGGATCGTCGACCGAACCCCAGCGGCTCCTCCGTCGCTTTCTCGAACTTGATGTGATCAAGAATCTAAAGGAAGTTATGGACCATGATGTTTTTGTGATCCTGGAGCGTAAGATTATTACAGCTCGTCGATTGCAACAGGCATCGAGGTAAGCCTAGATTGTCTTTTGTCTGAGGACCACAGTCACTTTAATCATAGCCACTCATTAGACTAGTTTACCTTGACAAGAAAAGGTAGAATGCAAATCAATCCTTTTTATCACCTATTTATTTTACGTTCCGGGGGGTTCTGTGTTTTTGAACTCTGCATTTATCAACGCTGCTTGTTCACTCTGCTACATTTGTTCGCCCATGGCCATGCCATGCAATTACCCCTTTCAAAGCACCATGTTCTTGATCAATCTGCGGTTTGGCCGAGAGGCACCAAGAGAATGAGGCAGGATTTGAATAAGAAATTTGGTCTTTTTAGTTAATTTATCTAGCCCGTAGTGAAATCGCCATCACTCAACTCCCCCCGGCACTGGTGGCCAGTCAGTGTTCACCTCTGGCCGACATAGATATCAGTGAATCATAGCCTCCGGACTCACTTGTCTTCCACCTCGTTCTCCTCTCTTCACTTCTTTCTCTCTCTCTCTCTCTCTCTCTCTCTCTCACTTTTCAACCCCACTTCATCTTCTCTCTTCTCTTTTCCTCCCACCAGACCCAAGCTTTCCTCTCTTCCCAACCCGAGGATAGAAGAACCTCCGCGCAGAGTTGCCTGCCCTGCTTTCCAGATATCCCAAACTCCTGACCGGGGCGTCCATTTTTCACTTTACCTTACCATCTCTGATCCGGAGCGGCTATTCAGTGAGTGCTCACTTCCGACACATTGGCGATACTGGACCACTAACTCCCCAGTCTTCCACCTCAGGTCAGCCCAACTTCACGATATCCCTAAGCACCCAAGTCAGTCAACCATTTCGAAGGCTCATCTCGCACAACACACAGCCGAGAAGATGAGCGCTGATGGAAAGCGGAAGCTGGCGGGTCCCGATGAATTACAAAGACATCTCGACGACCTCGTTTGGTCTGGCGCTATTGTCCTTGGTCATGGAAAGCGACTCAAGGTTGGGGGCGATGGCCTTCCCCAAGTCACTGTTCCAGCTGAGCTGCCAGCCTCGGCGCCCAACCCTAGCGCCCGAGAGAGATTGACCAATGTCATCAAGCACCTGGAGTCCTTGGCTCCCAAGTTGGGTAGTTGGGGCGATGCTCTCAACAAACTTCACCAGTTGCTCGCAGACAATGTTGAGCGTGATGGCCAGGTGGATATCCGCGCTTGGGAAATCTGCAGAGAGGCCCATGAAGAAACGAAAGAAGACATCGCATACATGGGTATGCTTAAGGATATCTTCTCTTACGCTTGGAATCAACATGCATGGTGGGACAACAACCACTCGCTCATCGAGTTCCCACAACGCGCTTGTCGTCTTCTTGGTATTCACAGTTCTGATGACTACAAAGAGCACGCCTGGGATGATGGTTTGGCTGAGAAGGTATTGGAGAAAGATTTTGAAGCATACAGAGTCCTCCACAAATGCTGTGGGCTCCTCACGGAGTTTCAGGGCGGCGAGTGGACTTTCTTTGAGTACCCAAAAGCATCAGAGGTGATAAAATGCATCAAGCTCTTGCGAAGAATGCACCCGATCAGTGCTCCTAATGAGATTATGGAAAACGGCCATCTCCTTATCCTTGAGCGCAAAGCAAAGACGGCCCAACGTATCCAAGCCAAGGCCAAGCCAGCCCCAAGCGAACCAGCTGTTCAGAAGCAGAAGGTGGTTTCAGACTGAATCTCCCGTCATTGAAACCGTTCCCGCCAACCTCTTGTCCGCCACACACACACACACACACACACACACACACACACACACTATCTCTCTCTCTTTCTCTCGCAGAATGACACTACTGGTGGATCTACTTGACCATTCGGACACCGAGCTGAGAAGGCATCGGAAGCCTTCAATTTGACGTTTAGGGATTTTTTGAGCAGGGCACTTGCTTCATCTTGAGGGGGGCTGTATGTGCCGGTTCGGGAAAACAGGCAGAGGGATCTCGCTACGAGCTGATGGGTGCGCGGGAAAAGACGAGACAACTTTTAGGTTGCCATCATGTCTCTAGGTAACTAATCACAAAACCAGTAGAGTCTACAGGTTTTTTTTTTTTTTGGACGAGAATTCGCATCCTTCTGAGTATCTACTGACGTTTCGTGTCTTGCATCGCAAATCTACAAAGCGCAGACAGCCTTGCAACAGATGCTGTCCTTACACAATGCTTGTAACAACATGAAATAGCATGTGCTTTTCCGCTCTAGACAAAGAAATGGGCTGAGGGCTACAGAAACAAAGCAGTTGGCCGGTTCTCGTCACATCTCACGTAACAGCCGCAAAGCGACGTGGCTTACAAGGCAATCTGCCATTAAAGAAGATGCATCTTGATTGATAAACAACGTTCAAAGATCCTTGTCAAGGTGGTAGCGCGGGTATAAGATGGGGAACAGACAAAGTCTTGGCGCCGATCTCTTCTGGCCGTGCGCGTGGCCATTTTTAGCCACGGGTGTCTCTCCACTGCCGCCTTGATTTTGTCCGCCTCTCGAGGTCGCGATCGCAGCCGGCGGCGTTTACCATTTAGCTGGAAAAACTCTGACCGTGAGCGGCGTCACCGGTTGATTCCATTAAGGGGTTAACACCGATGGGAGATGGGCTTCAGTGCACTCATACATTTTCTAGGGCATTTCTTCTCCCTGATAATCACAGTTTAGACACCCTCCTCTCAAGTTTGCTTCCCATCTCCCTCTTCTTTGTCACACTCTCTTTCCTTTTTTTTTCCCTTCCGTGTTGCCCCGCGCTAGTCAGGGGCCCTTGCAGGTGGCCTTCCGCTAGAACACAGTACGTACACAAATGAGCTTCCACTGAGGAAGGAGGTCGCCTTCCCCCGCTGCTTCCACCAATTGTTCACCTGGTGCTCCTTCCGGCTGGGTCCTCCATCCTTCCATCCACGGGCTGACGGGCTGGGCTGGGCTGCGCCTTCTGCGGCTCTGTCCCAGTGTCAGTCAGTGCAGTGAGTGTCAGCGCGGGCAGCCAGAGACATGCGTCGGGTCGGGTCCATGTGTGTGGTGTGTGGCGGAAGGCGCTCCCAACCCAAGTTAGAAAGAAAGTACCTGCACTTCTCGACTCCCCGCTAGGCTCTCGTTAGTGTCTTTTTTTCGCTTCTCACACGGGGACTCTTTCTCTAGCCTCATTTTCCCTCTTGTTCAAGGGTTGGAGTTGCGCACAAAAAAAGCTGCTCACCCTTTGCGCCCTTGAGGATCGCCTCTACCGTCGCCTGGTCATCTTCGTCGTCTTCGGCGCTTTCTGCCGTCGAGGATGCGCATGCTGCATCCCTTGCCATTTTAACTTTGCAGTTCTGGCTTGTGTCTTAGGTGGCGACTGCCCTCCATCATCCCTCACCTTCCCGCCCTCTCTCAACTTTACCGTCCGCAAAACCTCACCGCTGGCCTGTCGCAACTGCGAAACGGGCCCTCCCCCGGCTTCAATGGAGGTCCAACCACCGTCGCATGAGGCGGCGACTCCTCCTTTCCACTCTCACGAGCCCGTCTTGCATCATCAGCTTCCACCCGAGCCTCTTTATGGTCCCTGGCTCCCGACTGAGCAGGGTTCAATCCCCGCCAGTTTGCTCCCAGACGTCATCGAACCGACGCAATCTACCCAACAGGACATTGCGCCCAAGGTTCAAGAGCCTCGTCTACCAGAAACCGCCTCAAATGATCCTCCTGCGCCTCGCGAAACTCCGTCGGCCTCTCCAAATCCTCGACTGCCAACAGATAGTTGGGATGCGAGCTCGGCCCTTAGTGAACCAGCGCCCATTGATTGTCCAATCGACCACGACTATGACGGACCTCAAGGCCACAGTGTGCTGCGGCTCAAGCCAACCATCGACCAATGGAACGACTTTCCTGCCATTCTTGCTTCTGCCAGACATCTCGGGGCCGATGAAGATGGCTGTTTCAAAGTGATCCTCCCGCAGGAGCTGCATGAGGAGCTTCCAGAAAAGAATTCCCAAAAAGTTGCAGCGAATGCCTACCGACCCACCCAGATCAAGAAGAACAGCTTCTGGAGAGTTGACACTGTCCCTTCCGAAGGCACCTTTTCTTCCGACGTGACGGGTCCAGAATGCACTGCCAGTGCTCTAGAGGCCATTGAACAGCTGAGGAAGATGTTCCGCAAGAATGACCACAAGCAGATCCGCAATGTTCGTTATCGGGTCGATGTTCCCGCATGGACTACCGAGCAACGACGACAAGCGGGTGTTCCTGCAAAGAGTCCCATCCATCCTCTCAAAGGAGACAAGCTAGAGAACACAAGAGCTATTATTCCTGGAATTCACACGCCTTATGTCTACGAATCAGGTCCGCATTTCGGAGCGAGCTTCCAGATTCATGCCGAGGATTTCCGACTTGTCTCCTTGAACCACCTTTACAAGGGCCGCAAGATTTGGATCGTGGTTCCGTCCACGGCAGTCGACGTGGCCGAGGAGGCTCTCGGCCGAAAAGGCAAATGCTCGCAGTTTATGCGCCACCGGGCTGAATTCTTTTTTCCTCAGAAGCTCGAAAAACTCGGCATCCCCTTTCGCATCGTTGACCAACGCCCTGGCGAGACCATAGTGATTCTGCCGGATGCATACCACGAGGGCTTCAGCACGGGATATACCATTGCCGAGGCCAAGAACTATGCCGATGATGCATGGACTACCGACACATATCAACCATGCGAGATCAAGTGTCAGCTCGCCACGGCAATTCCAGCAGAACTACTAAGACCCTTGCAGGAGGGTGAGACGCAGCTAGATCTCTGCGCTGGCTACGAGCTCATGTCACAACAAACGACACCAGCACCAGTAACAACACCAGTACCAGTACCGGTATCAGCACCAGCACCAGCACCGATCCTGGTACCAACACCATCTGAACCAGTGAAGCGGCGTTATGAAGGCGAGGATCGGGATAATGGCGATATCAAACGGGTTAAGGAATAGAGCGGCGCATGGATTCATTACTGGGTTTTCTTGGTCTTACGGAGTTGGTTTTGTCGCCATGACTATGATACAATCTGTTGGGGACGGATGGGGTTTTGTTTTGGAGGGATTCGGAATACCCATGAGACCCGGCGTATGTGATACCATCATGGCATTTGTCATGATTCACGGGATCGGTTCTCTTTTTTGTTTCGTCTTCACGGTGCTGTCAATACAGCCAGGGGAAGGCTATGCATAGTAATGGGTTGATGGACAAGGCGTTCATATTAAGTCTCATCATACGTCATTTATCATTACTCCCACTCGCCATCATCCAGATGCATCCATCGATGTAGATTTTACACGTCAAATGAGTCCACTGTCACGGACAGGCTGGCTCAGATGATACCCCATATACACTTGAGTTCCTTCTCTTTCTTAGCGGGTCCTATCGAGGTCCTGTCTCCTCATCTCGTCCCGGAAGGCGTTGCGGCCACCAGTGGTACCCTGCTGGGCGAACGAAGGGTCGACGGGGCTGCCAGCCAGGCTGCCGAGGCCGTCGCTGTCACGGCGGGCAGGGGCATCACGGTACTCGCCAGGAGGGGGCATGTCGCGGGTGTCGAGCTGGATTCCGTTGTCCTTTCGGCCAAACAGGCGGCGCTCAGCACGGCCAGTGTATCCGTGACGGCCACGGCTCATGATATTGCCGAGTCCGATACGGCGGGTCTTGCGGTTCCAGAGGCAGACACCAACGAGGATAAGAGCAATAGAACCCAAGACGACGGGCAGGGCGATGGTGAGAGTCTGACCGGTGGGAACCTTGGGGTCCTTGCGGGCAGGGCCCTGAGGGCTGGCGACGTTGAGGTAGAGGGTCGAGGCCTTCTTCTTCTCGGCCGTGTGGTTGCGCTGGCTGTATAGGGTGATGGAGATGTTGTGGTCGCCGCCGAACTTGAGGTACGAGTCCTTGACGTGGAAGGGCCAGAAACCGAAGGCGGCAGGGACCTGGTCGAAGTCGTCGCCCTCCTTCTGGTACTCTTCACTGGTGGTGTTGAACATGTCGAGACGGGCAAAGACCATCATGGCAGCGGTAGTGTTGTCGGCGTTCTTGTCCTCGAAGTAGTCGGGGTCCCAGGTGACTGCGACGACGTTAGTGATTGGGATTGGGCAGTTGTGAATGCGCAGTTACTCACCAAAGTAGGTCTGGCCAGTGGTCAGGGTGCTGTTCTCGTAGGGAGAGCAGAAGGGAGCATTTCCGCCATCCTTGTTGTGGCAGCGGGTGAAGGCACCCTCGCCATGCTTGCCAGAGGCGGTAGGATTGGGAGGCTCGCCAGTGCTGGTGTAGATCTCGCCGTAGTGAGTCGAAGTGTAGACGGTAGCGGTGAGGTCATGAGGAGCAGCGTCGACAATGGAGGTGACACCATCAACCACGGTCATCGAGGGAGTATAAGTAGTGGCAGGCTGAGCCTCGTCATCGACGGAAACCCAGGCGGCAGTCTGGTCGGCTCTCTTTTCGATGGCAACGTCGCGCTGTTGGTTGACATTGGCGTAGCGGACGACCGAGGCAGAAGCAGATGCCACGAAGCCAACCGAGGCGAGGATCTTGGACGCGTGCATGATTGTAGTGATGTTTTTTTCCTCTTTTCGACAGGTGAACCAAGATTTGAACCAGACCAGAGATAGAATTCGCCGACGGAAAACAAGGGCGAAGAAGAAAGGATGAAAGGAGGTTGAAGAAAGAAAAAGAGAGAGAGAAAAAGTTGGAGCTGTCGGGAGATGAGGCCATGACAACAAAACAATGCCTACACTATGAAAAGGCGCCGATCTACCCGGGGCGCGGGATTGGAATTGGGGAGCCTCGACGGACCCAACCACGTCGAGGTATTATTTCGCGCAGCGCTCTTGGGCCAGGTACGAAGGACGCTAAAAAGGCCTCAGGTGCAGGGGACCGGGACGAGTCAGGGGTAGGCTGTTGTTGTTGGTCTTCCGGGGCTTCCAGTGAGCGCCACAGCCGACGACCGATGAAGCCGGGGCTAGTTGATGTCATTCATTGATGGAAGGATTCGGAGAAGAAATACCGTCTCTTAAAGAGAAGAGGGTTAGAGAAATTGTATTGAATACATTGCTAAAGACTCGAGTGTCTAGTCTCGCTCGTGTTGTTTGTTGGTTTTGCTTTTCGTGTTGGTGTCCGCCGCGGCTGAAATGATCGGCATGCGACCAGACGGTTGACCTTGATCCCCATCAGCAGCGTGCTACCCTGCACGATCCTCTGTGACAATCAGGATTTCAAATTGACTTGTCTGGATCATGTCGTGTTTCGCTTCATCTTTTTTCGTCTTACATCTGTTATAGTAGTTACAACTGTATTTGTATGTCTCTGTTGTTTGTAGTTATTCTCGGAGCTCGGCTTGTCCGAACGTAGGTAGTCAATAACCTTTTTTAAGTCTGACATGCAAAACACAACCAAGTCTAACAACCATAACGTACCTATACTCCTGTATACGAGCAGAGCAAATCGACAAGACAAAAGGAACACACCAAAAATCTCTAGGGCCAACAAGACCCTCGGCCCTTATGGAACGCTTGTGCTCGGCCTCCCACCATCAAGCGGATCCCCCGAGATCCTCCGGTGAGATGGCCGAGTTGGTTATGGCGTCAGGTTAAGGTCACCTTAACAACCTAAGATTCCTGATGGAGCAATCCTCCTGGGTTCGAGTCCCAGTCTCATCAAATCTTTCTTTTTGTGTGTTGGAGACGTTATGTTGTTGTTGTTGTTGTTGTTGTTGTTATTGTGGTTGTTCCTTTTTGGCAAGAGTTGGAAAAAAAAATGTTTCACAATTTTTATGCGAGCAAAAAGTGGATTGGCCAATCAGCATCAAGCTTATACAGTAAGTCGTCTTCAACGCCATATTTTGATATCTCGACTAGCAAAAAAATCACACAAAATTGCAAAAAAGGAACATACAACACCAGGGATTCGCTGGTCGTCACCGACCCAACTACTAGTCCGGCGCTTCGGAGCTTAACTATGGGAGAGCAGACGGGATCCCGTGTTCTCTCCGAGCTGTGGTCGTATGTGCTAGGTGATGCTTCACAATCGACTTATAACCACGTGAACCCCGAGATGACAAGAGTTGAAGAGTAAATTCCATAAACGCCATAATTCCACCATCCACAGTCCATTTACTAAGAGTAGTTTCAGTCGTGACTCCTCAACTCCATTTACCAAGTCACTCCCATCTTACGTCTTCTTCTCATCCTCACCCTTCCTTCATCGGTGGAATCTTGCCTGGACAAGCAGCGTTGGGACATTCTGCCGTGCCGAGTCCCTGGACTGCACTCCGTTTGATTTGATGTTGTGTTGAAAACCAGGGTGCTGGAGGAGTCAAGCCCTCATCTTGTCGGCAGACTTCGAGGCTGGTCTTGAGGTACGGCATGCAGTATTTCCATAGGAGGGTGATGCTGCTGAAGCAGACTGGACACTGGGCAACTGCTTCGCTGCACATATTTGTCGAATTCGGTTTATAAACTTGAAAGTCGATAGAGAAAAGTACTGAGGTGAAGGGTGCGGAAGGTTGTGAGTGTCGAGGAGAGAGAGAGTCGTCTCCAATGGCCAATATATATATACCTGCTGCCCTGTTGTCACAAAGATACAATCTTCCCTGACACAGCCCCTTTCCAATCACATCTGTTTATGTGAATCGGAGAAAAAAAGAGTACCGCCGCCAAGAGCCCGACTGGCCGTCTCTTTGTTTTATATGGTCTACCTTCAACTCACACCGTCCCATGATCGGCGGCCAATCTGAGACCTGTCAGTTTTTCCCCCCTCGGCTGCCAGAGGATATTCATCCCCACCATTTCGGATAGAGCACTATCTAAGACTCTATTAAAATAATAAAATAATAGGGTTTAATCTCAGTTTTAGTAAATAAGAAGAGACTCATCATAATTGGGTCTAGATTCCTGCTCAGTACCCAATGGCGCAAGGAGATGGCTTCGTTGCGCGGCATTTCGCACCACGGTTACGGGCAGATCATTGATAGGCGCCGTCTCATGCGTCAGGGGTGGTCATTTCCTCGGGGGGTGAAACAGTGACACAAAAGACGGGAGCGCATACCAGACCGACGAAAAAGGAGAGGGTCATCTGCTGACCAAAATGAGATCCAAACCATTGCCATATACACTGTACACATGACGCCCTGTCCTTATTTCCCCCCCGTGATATGGAAGTACAAACGAAAAAACAAGAAATAACCCCATCTCCATCAGTAACTTTTAACCTGCCCATACTTGTTAATGGCGAGCACAGTGTCAACCGAACCAATGTAATGCGTGTTCGCTCCGTGTTCTCTGTCAAAGCCCAATGGTCCCCACGCAGCCTCCATGTCCTCACGGAAATCCGTCTTGGGCTTGCCAGCCTTGATGCGCTTCTTCTCGAAGAAGATGTACGCGGCATAGAATGTGATGTTGGTGTTGCCGTCGCGGGGACCCTTGCGACCCATAAAGTATCGCATGTTGGCCGCAGAGACGCTTTGTCCCTCGGGTAGACTCTTGTTGATCTCGCGGATAAAGGCCGCTTGTGTGATGCCGTCGCGGGCCAGGACGTGACGGATCTTCTTGCGTATCTCTTCACACGTGTCAAAGACTGGCACGCTGCCCGTATCCTCGCCAGGAAGCTCGTCAACGCCGCTCACGTCTAGGGCCTCGGCCGCTGCCTTTACCGATGCAGCCGTCTTGGGCTTCTTGGCCTTGGGGGCCTTGAGAGGAAGACCCTGGAGCTCGCGCTTCTTAAAGAAGCGGTGCGCCTTGTGGTAGGTATCGCAATTATCACCGTCCCAGGTACCCGTGCGGTTCATGAAGGAGAGGTATGCCTTGCTGCTGACACCAATGGTCCTTTGGAACTCGCCAACCTTTTGCGCGCCCGACTCTGTCCAGTTGCGGATCTTGCGCCGGACCGCGTTGCACGTGTCTGTGATGACGTCGAGCCGTGGATCATAGTCGTCAATGTCTTCAACATCGTCAGGGAAGAGCTTCTCCTTGATGTCTTCCTCGTTGGCGTCCGACTTGCGCTTCTTGGAGTTGGTCGCGGCGGGCTTGGACTTGGGCTTGGGCTTGGATGATGCGCCCTTGACTGTGGTAGAGTTTTCCTTATCTGCGGATGCGACGGGTGACGACGAGGCCTCAGCGCTTTCGTCGCTCACGAGGTTGTTATTGTGAATCTGAGCCATGGCGCGTCTTGGTGACCACGACCATCCAGCTTCGGTTGCCATTATCTCTTGTCGCGATGTGAGTACAGGTTTTGTAGGTTGTTGAATGCAAGACGCAGCGTCGATGTAATGACCCCACGGGATGACGTTTTTCTGTCTTGGGGCTATCGGCAATCTTGCTCTTAAAGATGCGCGAAGCTTGGACGATAGCTGCGCGTTGCTTGAGAGCGGGGGAGTACTTGAGATGCGAGCACTGTGCACTGTGCGCGTTTGTGGGTATTTCCTAATGTGGCAAGACGCTAAGATATCAATCAATTTATTCCCGATCGGCGCTCCGTACGGAGTGGGGCCGGGTCCGGAGCTGGACGGGATCTAGAGCGGGGGCAACACAAAGAGCATGACTTCGAGATGGGAAGGTTAGGTACACAAAAGCTACATGCACAATGCCAAAGAAGCGAGGTTGGATCCATGGTAATCCACGGGCCATCATTCCACGCCAACGGCTCTAGCTCAATGCAAACAAGACAATCTCGGATATGTCGTACAGATGGGATGGAGACACTTCGTGGGGGTCATCTACCTCGGGAGTCGGAGTACACAACCGCCAATACGAGAAGCGGCATTAGAAAGGGCACGAGACTGCTAAGACTTCAATCGCGGGGTGCAGGCTGGCAGTCTGGACCCGGCTTGGGGGCACGGCAGCTTCAAACTGCATTGCATACAGCTCTTGATCCTGGTGTGAGCATCAGCTCGTCATGCCGGAGCAATATTTATGTAACGAAAACCATCAGATCAGCTCGGCAATTGTTGTATACTACTCTCGTCAAAGGTACAGATCACCATTGGCTAGCAGTTGTCGGACCGGGCAGCGTGGCTCAGACCTTCTTCAACTACCAGATAGGTTTTTACGGATACTTGTCCGTGACTCGATTCCCATTTTCCACCACTCACGCGTCATGATCGCCCTCGGCGGCTGCAACCCCCTGTTTCCTTAAATCCCCGGACCTGATCAATGCTCCATGCGGCCCTGTGGAGCTGAAGCTGGGGAAATGAGACAACCGCTGTGGAGTTTGTGGGACCCCCCCCTCCCTCCTGGCCGTTTACTCGGTCCCGGCGTGGGGGTTCGACGGGCCTCGTTGAGGATACTACAGCTCGTGGGGGTTCCCCGTATGCTTGAGTCTAACCACATGATGGTCGTCTTCGGCTGGTATTACCGGCTTTGCTTCGGCTCGAGTCTGTCCGAGTTGTTGGTAGGGTCCGGCGGGATCCGGCTGTGTCTGTCTTGGATATATAAGACAGTGACATGTCCGGGAGGCCTCAGCTGGATGTGCTTTGTCTGGTAGAGCTATAAGGGCCCGTGTATTGGGTACGTCGTCGTGTCTGAATCTTCTATTCATCTTACAATCTTGTCAGCTCTCAGCAACATCATGACTGTGTCATCGACAGCAGAAGAGAATGGGACTATCAACCATTCTGCAACCACAACGACCTGCCCCTTGACCGACGGCATCTATGTACCAACCGTTGCATTCTTTACCCCTGAAAGCAACATCGATGTCGAAGCTACAAGAGCCCACGCAACTAGACTCGCACAAGCAGGTGTTGCTGGCCTCGTCACCCATGGTTCCAACGGCGAAGCTGTTCACCTCGATCATGACGAACGACGACTCATCACACAAATCACAAGAAGTGCCTTGGATCAGACAGGGAAGCCTGGCCTACCTCTCATCTCCGGATGTGGTGCCCAGTCTACTCGAGAGACGGTAGAACTCTGCCGTGAGGCCGCCAACTCAGGGGCAAGCCACGCCCTTGTCCTCCCACCAGCCTACTACCACAATCTTCTCACAACGGAGAATATACAGCAGCACTTCCGCAAAGTAGCCGACCAGAGCCCCATCCCGATCCTCATCTACAACTTTCCTGCTGCCTGTGCCGGCCTCGATCTCAACTCTGATACCATTCTTTCCCTGGCACAGCACCCCAACATTGCCGGCGTCAAACTCACATGCGGAAACACGGGGAAGCTGGCTAGAGTCGTGGCGGGAACCAAGGACACGGATTTCAAGACGTTTGCTGGAAGTGTCGACTTTACGATCCAATCCCTCTCTGTTGGGGGACACGGGGTCATTGGCGGCACGGCCAACATCGCACCCCGGGCATGCGTTCAGCTGATGCAGCTGTGGAGGGAAGGCAAGCAAAAGGAGGCTGTAGGATTACAGGCCATAGTATCTCGCGGTGATTGGGCGGCTATCAAGGGTGGCTTCATCGCTGTCAAGGCGGCACTGGAGAGATATTACGGGTACGGGGGTCAGCCGAGGAAGCCCTGCTCGCCCCTTGAGGGTACGGCACTCGATGCTCAGCTGGAGGGATTCTTGGAGCTGGTAGATCTGGAGAAGAGGTTTGAGGGAGATTGTAAGAGCTGACAGATGCTTTTGCCGAGTGTAGCGCGTCACCGAATAAGATTGTACCTTGTCCAGTTGATAGGTCTATCATTCATAATTCAACCTCTCATATTGATCATAACTGAGGATCTTGTCACAAGCCACCGTTGCAGTTTCCACCAACCCATGAATAATTGAGGCTTTTGCTGCGCGATTGCGTAGTGAGGTTGTCGTCTCGGCCCTCTCGGTTGGACGGAAACACGCACATGAGTATGGTTACACAACCTCAAGCAAGCTGACCCATAGTAAAAAAAAACATGATCCCCCACGCAACAAGGTATCTCTTACCCAGACGTGGCGTGTTTTCAGTAGTTCAATGTTACTTTGGGGCCCCCCAATCAGTCAGACCACGTTAACAAGCCGGAAGGGGGTCGTTGAGTGAGAACTGACGGGAGGGCCTCAGAAGCTGTCGACCATTCAGTGAGGATGTTGTAGTGAGGATGAGATGTCGCTCAAAATTCCCTCATACTGAGAATGCCTGGATGGTCGTGGGATCGGCGTGATATGCCTCTCATCTTCTACTTTGATAATGATGATGATCAGTTAGTCAGACAGAAGACACTTTGATGTTGCTATCGTCGAGATATCACAGGCCATTAGAGAACACTGGCAATTTCACATTCATCTGCAGTTGTGAGTGAGCTTTTCAAACTTTCAGCCTCAAACTCATCTACTAGGATGCGTGCCTGGAAGTCGACACATAGTACCCTCGTATAGTCTTGAGTGGTAGGGTGTTATCTATACTGCGAGGAGGCAATCCTCAGCCAGATGTCTCCATCCTGCTTCGCTTGCTATCCATGAACAAGGTGACACTAAAAGGTTTCTACGAACTTAAAAGTCAAAATTGATCATGTTGGATCAAGTTTGACTCAATCAATAATCGCGGTACAACTAGCAAATGGACGCTGCTACGTAGACATCAGCCACTCAGTGTCAGAAGCAAACAGTACCTGGCTTGGATATATAAACCTACCTCAAGCTTCTAGAGTTGAAGAATAAGATGCTACTGCCATCAACAGGATAGGTAGACCTATATATCATAGATCACCTCGCCGGTTACCCACACTGGCTACCTTATCCCCCGTTAGGACCACCAATAACTAACGCCCCCTTTCCCTTTTTTTTTCAACTTATATATCACTTAGCCGGATGTGACGCTACCGGGGTCAACTGGCAGTATACAACCTATCGAGCCATCCCGGTAATACGAGCTCTTTGGGACGTGTGGAGGTCTAGGCCACAGTTGGAGTTGTCGACAGACAGCAGATAGGCTGAGATGGTAGATCACTCGAGACCCATCTACGCACATCGCCCTCTATAACTTTCAATTGCTTCTGCTGCAGCTGAAAAATTGTTGGTTGAGCGAAATGCCGCTCCGAGAAGACATCGAGAACCATATGGCACCAGACTGTATAGAGTATGTGGCCATTGCGGAAAAGGAGCTGGCGGTTGTGAGAGTTACTGTCTCGGCGACACTCGGATCTTGATTCCCTAGATGGAACGTCAAGAGCGTTCGGGGGAAAGCAGGGGCACATTGGCGGATTTCCCTTTTGCTTTGCTTCTTCTGGATGGTTTTCTCCACTCTCATGAACAATTACTTTCTCATTCTCGAAACAATAGAATAAACTGAACACCAGAGACTCATGTTATTGTTCAACATCTGCCTTTGTTACTTTACACATCTTGGCGTTATCGACACCTTTGTTCGCCTCGGGAACAGAGACCAACTTCACTGAACATAAGTTAATGGAACATATCGCAAGTCAATTTCACATTCATTATATTCACTCAATCCATTTCCGTATATAACTATGCTCCCTCATACCCAAGTTCCAGCAAGTGCTCTCACTTGACCTTTCAACCGTCTACCTGCCCGGCACTCTGGCTTGGCACTGGCATCAGACGTATCTCTCTCTTCATCATCTAGCATCATGTGTATGAAGCACGTAAATTTGTGCTGCCACTGCGGCGAACTCATGGAGGCGCATTGGGACAGCTGCAACTTTTACCTCCTTCAGTGCCGGATCGCCCTGAGCCATGATCCCCCTCTGGAGGAGCCAGTCCACAGCCACTGCCAATATCAGAAGAGCGATTTGCGACCTATGCTCCGAGGGTGTGCCAACAATGACTCTTGTCCATCGTGGATCTTGTGTATGTCAGAGGGGTCTGGGGAGGCTGAAAACAGCAGCCAGGAGGTGATCGATGCAGAGGAACAGCTTGCCAGAGCACAGTATGAAGAGTACAAGAAAGGATTCGCGGAGAATCACTACATTCGACGACCAATCCCAATTCGTAAGAATTTTGGAGATTTCTTGGAGACGGCACTTGATGATATCCTTGTGATGGATCTAGACGACAGTTTCGACGACGAGATCAGCTTGACGGATGACGATCAAGACTTGGAATTTATGTGGGAGATCGACTCCCCTGGAAGTCTTTCGGTCCCTATGAGATCCAGCAGCGCTCCTCCTGATTTATGTGTCCAGTTCGACTTCAACCCTGAGTTGGTATCCCAAGAAAACGTCCCCGCCAAGGAAGACAGCCCAGACTCAGAAAGCGAGACTCCCTCGGCCGAAAACTTGGCAAAGGAGTATCTAGATCTCGTAGCATGTATCAGGACTTGGTTCTTCCCGGACGACTGAGACTCTGCTATTGAAGTCTCTCAATAAAGTTCAATTTTTCTACGATCAACTCGCAAATGAAGTTCTTTTTACTTATTTTTATATATATACTGCAATATGTGTCCCACAGGGAGGGATTCGGGGACACACGTCTTTCCAGAGCCAATTCTAGCCGCATTTGTCTGCTGTTTTGCTGCTGGAGGCGCAATTCGAGATTTCTTGCAACACAATGTTGGCTTTTTTATATATGCAACTCCTTCTACAACAAGAAAATGGGACTGCCGCCGGGGTGTACGTTGACATCTGAAACCTACTCTGACGCGACATGTTTGTGCTCCTTGATAGGACATCTTCGTATACAATTAGTTTCGATCAAACCCGAGATTCCGACACATGGAGATTTTCTCTTTACTCTATATGAATGGGCGGCGTGAGGAAATGGGAAATTGTCTCGAACCTTTTCCGAATATATATACGACATATTTAGCTCCATGGTCTCTACTCAGAGCAGGCGACAGATGTGTATAAGCTTTGCCCCTGGGCGCAACCTGGAGTCGAGAGGGTGATTCTGGGTTAGTGCCTGGTTGAACATACGGCTGGAGTTTCACTCGCGTTTTCAAATCCCCTCAACAAATTCGGGGGCTCTGGGAATACTCTCACTTGTGAACCGAGTTGTGTCCGTCACGTCCGACGAATTTACTGGAACACTGAAGTATTCACTCTATATTATACTTTATATAATGCCACTCTCAGTGTTGAAGACATGTCCGAAATCAGCCTGGATATAGACAAGATCGCAGGGGAAAATCGACGCCGCGCTCGCTGGCGCGAGGTTATATAGTAACTCTCCAGGAAGCACTACCAAAAATGAAGTCACTTCGAAGTCTCGTCCTAAGCAATCGCAGACGAAACCCCTACCGAAGGAGCACAAAGCAGTGAAGCTCTGGCGAGAAGTCGGCGAGAGCTGACGAGAGCGACCACCATTCCCACCTCGTGTGGATTGGTGGATCCCGATAGAAGGTGAATAATTTGACTTGAATCAAGTCTTTGACTCCTGTTAACTGACGGATGGTTTTTTATACACTGGTCGGCAATGTTGGACGGGAGAGGAGTCGGCTTGACTTCCTCTACCTCTAAGTTGCCAACAAGTAGCCAGTTCTTAACAAAGGAGGGAGGCTTAATGGTTGAAACGGCCCCGGTTGGAAGATGTTTGAGAAAGGAAAAAAATTAAAGGGAAACTTGACTCTCATAACTTGCTTTTATTATCACATTTGCCCATAGAAAACTAGTTCGATAACTCTTAAAGTGAATCTCTCCAAGTATAGCATTCACAACACCTATCTGGGCGTCACCCCCAAGGCAGTACAGAAATAGTATAACCCTAATACTAGGACTAAAAAAGTTGTCTAAATATATTTTGATATAATAGTTGCGCATAGTAGCGTGCTTTGTTTTGTGACCTGTGAGAAACCTGCAAGTGTGTGTAGCTTACCCCAGTTGAACAACATTTTGTCTTGGGTTTGCTGCTGGCTTCGGTTTATGAAAGGGAGGATACAAGTACTTTAAATAGGATTCAATGGAAAGAAGACGTTCTTCTACTAATTCAAGATGATTAAAACTTACCACTCGGGCTGTGATGGCCAAAGGCAGCCACGTCGAGATTTAATTCCGTACCACATGGTGGCTTTGTATCTTTCGACCCAAATACTTTAAGACATGGCGCAAAATCATGAGGTATCTTATTTGAGACATGATGTCTATTCATGTAGCATTCGTATGGATGAAATCGTAATATTTGGTTACACAATGGCTGTCATGACACAGTCCATCATGACGATGACACGGATTTCAGTCTCAATTGGTATCAACTCCGATAGACGGAAAGTGGGCACGGTGGGGGGGAAGCTGAGCTCTTAGCCATGATGATCACTCTAACTATAAGAGGAAATGATCAGCATCATCTCTTGAGCTATGCTTTGTGATATTCTCCGATAAAGATCAGATAAGCTTCTAGAGCATATTCTCTGGCCCTCAGAACCTTCAAAAGACACATGAATGAATCCTCAGTACCTAGTGTGAATCTCAACTGTTAAATATCAAAGCTTCCCGGGATTTCCTCGTGTATCGGACTTGAATCCTTCCGGAAGAAATCACACCACCGCACGGAATTCAGCCCTATAAGCTCAAACCCCGATGTATTAGAACCAACACCATAGATCCACCTGATAAGATTATAAGTCAATGCCCACCTGCTACGGAGCTCTCAATTAGTTTTGTTTGATCAATTGAACTTGCACACAATGACTGAAGGCAATGACTGGCAAAGGAGGATCCTCCTTCTGGTCACAACGGGTGGCTTCACCCATGCTGGTAACTCAATGCCAACCAACCCTCATAATTACAACTTCAACTGACATCACTCTGTAGCTCCCGTCCTCGAGATTGGCGCCGTTCTCGCCTCCCGCGGCCACGAGATCCAATTCGCAACATGCGCCGGTCAAGAATCCTGGGCAGACGACTACCCCTTCATCAAGACCATCCACACAACAGGCCCCGCAGCGCCAGAGGATGAGATGGACGCCCACTACGAACGCATGCGCCTCTGGACTCACAAGGACGGTTTCGCTCCCATGTGCAAGTCCAAGTACCTTTTCGATCGCTTCTGGACCGACGCCTACAAATGCGTGCGAGCTCTCTGCCTAGATGCCTCCACAAAGCCTGACTTTATCATTGCCGACTGGTTCGTCGATAACGTCGCTAGGGATATGCTTAAGCAGTTCAACATACAGATCGCCAGCGTTTGGCCTCAGATGCCGTTCATAATGGCACCCGTGAGCTACCAACCAGGCCAGCCAGGTTATCAAGCCGACGGAGCAATGACGTCGGAATTCGCAACCCTCAAGTCAAGATTCCGAAACGAGTTCGTCGTTGTCGCCGCTATTCCGACTGTCATAGGCTTCCTTCGTTGGACGCGCAAGATGCGTGCTGATGCTGGAGTTCACTATACCCAACCTATTCTGACCAAGCCAGACTATCTGGTTCTGGTCAACTCGTTCTGGGGTCTTGAAACACCCAAGGAGCTACCGCCCCTGATGGCCTCAGTCGGTCCCATCCTGGGCGACGAGTATCCTCCTTTGGACCAAGATTTGACCGAGTTCCTCGACAAGCACGACAAGACTATCTACGTCTCCCTTGGAACACATGTTGCCCTCCCGGCCGAAGAGCTCGAAAAGGTGACACTGGGCCTCATTCAGGCTCTCGACGCCGGCTCCATCAACGGTGTCATCTGGGCCATCCCTCGCAAGGGCCGAGCAAAGTTCGACACCTCAAAGTCATACCCCCTCGCCGACGGCTCCGTCCTCAATGTGGCAGAAATGCTCAAGGACGCCCACCCACACTTCCGCCTACCAGTCTTTGCTCCCCAGCGAGCTGTTCTGGAACACCCCAACACAGCCCTCTTCCTCACACACGGTGGTGGCTCAAGCGCCAACGAGGCCCTATTCCACGGGAAGAGAGTTCTGGTGGTAGGCTACTTCTTTGATCAGCTCTGCAATAGCTCTCGTCTTGTCACCGCAGGAGTTGGCCTCTCACTCGACAAGTCCTGCCTCACCCCTTCATCCATTGGCGACTCCATCACAAAGGTCATTGTCGACGCCGACGGCACCTTTGCCCGCAACGTCCGCCGCATGCAACGCATCGCCGTCATCAACTCCCGTCGAAAGGAGCTTGCCGCCGACCTTGTTGAGGAGGTCATGACGGATCAGGAACTACGATTCCGTGACGGGGTTGAACTCCGGCCGATGCATCTGCAGACTGCCGATGTGCGAATGCCTATATGGAAGGCGAGGAACTGGGACATGTGGTTTGTTAGTTTGACTGGTCTTGCTGCGACAAGCTTCGCCAGCTGGTGGTTGGCGACTGAGGGTTGGAAGACGCTGCCGGGCTTGCTTAGACGGTCGGCCAGCGTGAGTAGGAATATCATCCAAGAGGTGATTGAGAAGCGACTACGATAACCTGCTGAAGGGAGTAGTAGACATTGGATATATCAATTGAGTTGTCGGGCGCATATTCATAAGAGTCAAGTAAGTATCTACCTACCTAGGTAGGTAGTCAGGAGGGACTTGTACATATTAGTGTCAAGATAAACTATACTCGGAAAGAATTATCATCCAAGGCAACGCGATTCATCATCATACCCTTTGTTATATTCTGCCAAAGATTTCTATATGTTCTACTATGAGTTGGAGGAGCCGAGGGTTCACAGCGCGTTGCGCCAAGCACATCAGGCTCTGGCAAAAGCTGCCTTGCATGGACTGGGCCTGTAGTGGATGGCCTCACGTCAAAGCTCATTTGCCAGTTGAATGTCATTTCAGCCACAGTTACACAAAGCTATTCATGGAGAAATGCTATTTGTGAGAAGATTAGGGCTGTGTTGTGGCTTTGACTGCATGCAATGCCTTGTTGGCTCAACACAAGGCTCTCTGGTCGTCGACCGCGAGAACAATCATCACAGATACAACTTGATACCATCTACACTTGTCACACTTGGCCCTTCCAAACCGATATCGAACTATCTCTTCGCGGTTTTTCCCTCATGGAGGTTGCACTCACGTTCGGGAGCCAGGGCGACATCATGCAGCTCTGCCAACTCGCCATTCGACTCAGTCGAGCAGTCGGCGTCGGGTGCGGGGCTTTTGGGGAGAGCGCCAGGGAGTATCGGAAACTTCGTGAGGACCTCGACATCTTTGGGTGCATCTTGATGCGGGTGAGTACGAACTTGGACAATATTGCCAACCACCTCTACTAACAAGAGTTTTTGCCTTAGGTCGTCGAGACGTATGAAATGCACGAGTCAAGCCCCTACCTCGAAGGCCTCGATTGTGCCTCGAAATTCGTCGTTGACCAGACAGCCTCCTTGATACAGGATACCCTGGAACATTTCCAGTCAGGGTACAGGAACAGCCTTCACCCGGAAGGATCCGGCAACACGTTGAAAGATGCGTACAAAAAAGTTGAGTGGTCAATGAGAGAGACAGAGCGAATACGATATCTACGAGAGAAGCTGCAAGAAAGCATCCGGGTGCTGTCACTATTGACCGACTTCGTAAGAAGGTGAGCCTCACTTAGGCTGCTATTGGATAGGAAGTTGGGTGAAGTGCTGATCCAGAGCTCTCAGGAGATCGGCTCGAGTCGACAACACTACCCTGCTTGCTCGAGTCGACAACACTTCCCTGCTTGCTCGAGTCGCCGAGGTACAAGAACTGGTGTCAAAAATTTGCTCCAACCAAGAGGAAATACTTGATCTCATGCTACAGCTGAGAAAAACGAGCGAAGAACAAGTACGAAAGCTAGACGAAGTAAGCCAACAGCTTGTGGAACAAGACACGAGGAGCCGCAACTTATGCCCTTGAAGAGAGCGCTTCAGGGAGGGATTTGGACCTGAACCGTCCTCTACACCTTTGCCTACGAAGAGGGATGAAGATAAACATGACCATGATATTCCAAACAACTGAATCTCTTTCTGGTGCTTGCCCGCGCTGTATGACAGAAGTAGATGCACGGGAAGGTCTCACTGTTCAATGGTAAGTAACTGCTGGTGTTCCTGGGTTGGGCTTGGAACTGATTTATCTAGTTTGAGGTCCGGCTGTGGCATGTGGTTCAGCATGCGACAAACCGCTATGAGTGACCTGAATCAAACAACCTCGCCAACCAATGGCAAACTCAACAAAGAAGTCGCCACGACCGTTGTGACAAGTACTCCTGCTAAACCATCCGACTTCCAGCGCGTGCGCCTCTTTCTTCACGATGCGAATGTGGCTGTTCCAGATGTAAAGCCAATATTTAACGATGAGACAGTCCGTCGCCCCTTGCGGCAAGGAGGAGGATTAGGATTAGGTGACAGATACTTGTGGCGGTGTGTAAGTAACCTAGAATACATATTGCATTTATGGGTACCCCCAGCCTTTTATATTAATAAACTAACCATTTCTTAGCGTAAATGTGGTAATCATAATAGGGTAGGTGTTGACAAAACATGTTGGAGTTGTACCCATTATCGTCGGGTTACTCCATGGGCATCTCTTCGGGTCTGCAACCCTATAGACATGATCCAATTTAACACGTTCGACTTGTCAGGTATGAGCACAGATATATATCGACCATGGAATTGACCATAGACAACAACTGAGGTAGACATCTCCATTTCTCATCTATCTCTATTATCGTCGTCCACGTATCGTCTTGTCTGAACAAAAAAGGACAGTCCCTCCTTGTTCGCTTCCATAAAGTCTTGATCCTCTGTCTGATAGCCCACCACAACTTGTATATACTGACTGCCGGATCTATGTCTTCACACCATGCGTCATCAGCAGCGCCTTGTCCAACGCCGTATCCATGCTTTCCTACGTGCACACATTACCCAACAGTCCCTTCCATTTATCCTCCTTGATCCGCCTGCCTCGTCTTTTAAAGAGACACCCTCAATGTCAACCCCCGGCCTTGTCCACCAAATCCAAAGACGAGAAACTGGGACAGCTAAAGCGACTGTCCGATGCCAAAGTCGGCACTCAGGGGGTATCAAGTGCGTTTCCGTTTCCGTTCGTAAGAGGCGAAATCCGGAATCTCAGCGGCAAATTGCAAGGGAATTATGAAAAGTCATCCGCCCTCCCTGACCTGGCCACGTTGTCTAGCTGCTGCACCAGCTCCTTGGACTCTCGTACCATCTCAAACGCAATAGGAGGTAGTGTTTGCACCCACATGCGCCACTCATGAGAGTTGGTGTTCATGCCGATGTTAGCCATATCTTGGCCCTGATCACCAGACTCGAGGAGTCGAGCTCTGTAGTGCGTGAGTTGCGTTGCCATCTCGCCAAAGCCCGAGGATTGTGTGTCCGAGATGATCCTGCCCACGATACCCGAGATAGATCCGATATCCATCATGATCTGTTCCATATCGGCGTCACCACGAATGGTGTTGACGAGTTTCTGGACATCGCCCGCTAGAAGGGCATTCTGATCTTCAAGGTAGAGCTGAGGTGCAAGTCAGCCAGCTGCTTATCATCACTCAATAGGGCACACTGACCTTAAGATCTTCAGCGGCTCGGGGATCCGGTCGGGGTGCTACTGGCTTGCCGTTTGGGACCGCAGGGAACCCGAGCCCGATTGGCACTGCACTATCCTTGGACATGGACCTGTCATGGGAGTAGGGATCCCTGGACTGCCGGGGGGAAGTTATAGGGCTGTAGGCCGACGAGTCCACGCTACCACGGGCGCCGAGGCCTTGGAAGGGTCGAGCCGTGGGGAGCGTACCCTGAGAAGCGGAAACCTGGTCGTTGCCTACGGGGGAGAAGAGGCCGCTCGAATCCACGGGTGTCACGGTTCCATCCTCCTCTTCATCGTCTAATTCCTCGGCTGGAGTGATCCGGATCTTGACCAGGCGGAGGAGATCCACAATGGCAGCCGAGAGATGAGAAGCGGCTGTGTCGAGCAGTGAGACGGGGGACATTCCGGCACCGGCGGCAAAGTTCTTGGAAGCTGTAATCATGCTGTTGGCGGTAGACGAAACCTTGGACCTCAGCTTGGCCTGCTGCTGGGCAAACTCCTCATCATGGTTCTGGGCTCCTTCGATATCCTTGGTAATGCGACGGACACTGACCACGACTGACTTCATAGCATCAATCACCTTCTCTGGGTCGTCAGCCCGTGCCCTCTGCAGAAGCTCATCGACGGCGATCTGGAACTTGGTAACGTGGACATCCTTAATAAGGCCATGCTCGTCGACAAATCCCTTGTCCCGGATGTGCTTCGCAGCGTCGTGCTCCATTCCAAGACCGACCGAGGACGAGCGCATATGTCGTAGCTGCGTCTTGGCGCGAGCATAGCGATTCCTCCATTCGTGGACTTCGTGTTCAAGACGCTCAATCGTCTTCTCAAGCTCGGCTTGTCGTTCGTATGTTGATCCACTTTGCTGGGATAGAATCCGCATCTCTTGCAGAAACTCTTGGGCTTCTTTTCGAACCTCCTCTGTTACCAGCTGTTGCTCCCGGAGTTCATGTCGGAGTTCCTCGTTCTCCCGCTGCAATTCCGAGTCTGCAGCACCGGGTTCAATGCTTCTGGTGGGTTGTGCGCTCTGTGCTGCAACCACCTCGTCCCTGAGCCTCTGTGTTTCGGCTTCATGGTCATCCCGTACGCGCTGCAATTCTTGCTTCATCGAGTCGTTCAGATTTTGAGCCTCAGCCAGTTTGTTCTCGAGGTTGAGCCGAAGATCGCTCCATTCCTGCTTCTCAAGACTGGTTGCTGTAGCTCGTGACCGCTCCTGGTCTAGAGCCATATTCATCTCCTCTTCCTTCTTCTTCATAGCATCCTCCATACCGTCAAGCTTCTCGCGTAATTCTCGTACCTGGTTCTGATAGTCTTCAATGAGCTTCTTATCGGCCTGGGAATGGTTAGCCATTGAGCCCTGCTGGCAAACATCGCCAAAACACCCACTTCCGAGGTCACACCGCTCTCGGCACTCCGCTTGCTCTCGCGATTGTTCGTAGCCTGTTCTAGCGCAAATGAATCGCCGTCGCCGTCACCCTCGTCGTCTTCTTCTAGCATGGTACTCTTGTTTGGAACTATGGTGTTATTCTGGTTGAGCTGTTTTGGTGTCGGTCTTCCATAATCGCCATTGGGGGCACCTGGTGATGGTAACCCGTAAGCATCTGTCGGTCCAGGGCCTCTCATAGATGGAGCATCAGAGGGCCTCCTCATGCGGCTTTGACCCCTTGGGGGAAATCCATTACCATTAACCGGTGTGCCCGAGCGGCTTGCGGGAGCGCCCCGGATTGACATGGGACTTCCTGACCGAGGGAGGTCGGCCCCGACAAAGCGAGGAAATCTGCGTTCGAGCTCGTGGTAGACATCGGCCGCGAGGTCGCGGAATCGGGGAGGACCTAAGGAGGAAAGTCTCTGACGAGCCTGGTTTCGCTTCGGGTGAAAGTTCTTCTCGGGGAGTAGAAAGGCGGGAGGGCCGTTGGGAGCGTTCGGTGGTGCCCTGGCGGCGGCCTGCCTCCGGATCAACTCGTCGAATACGTCGGTACTGAGCTCGTAGAACTGGACGGAGGAGAGACGCAGCAGCTTGTCCCGCGCCTTGTTGGGTTGCTGCTTGTGATTGGGGTCACGGGTGTTGAGGTAGGCGCGCAAGGCAACGTAATGTTCATTGAGGATGGCCTCGTCGAGGTCGCCTCGGACACTGTTGCGACCACTGTCGCTGCGAGCGTACATGTTGGTGCCATTGCTGGAGCGGGCGATGGAGGCGGGAGGCGAGGGACCACCGGTGCTCCTGGGGCCAGGAGCGTTGGCGAAGCCGTTGATGCTCATGTTGCCGTTGGAGCCACCCGAATTCGGGGGCGACGCGAGGTTGGATCGACCGTTGGGAAAGGGACCGTCGTCGGCAGCCTGGTACTTTGAGACTGAGAACTCGCTACCGACTACAGAGACTGGAGATAGCGGCGCATTGCGTCCCGCACTGATGCTCATGATGATGAAAGGAAGTCAAGGAGGAGACGGGAACGGAAGCTCAAGGTGGTGGTGCCCGGTGCCGCTGCGCTGCGCTGGAGGGAGACGGAACAAGCAAGCAAGCCTGTCTCATAGAGGACGCCACGCGGGACCGGTCGAAATGCAGGTGTGTCGTCCTTGGAATCGATGGCCAAGGCTCCCCCACAAGGTTGGCGTCTTTCGGGGGCGTTCAGGGGCGACAAGCCAGTAGCGCCAAGATCTCCGGGCGGCCGAGAGGGACGACGACGACTCGAGAGTCGGTCAACGACGGTCTCGGGGGGAGTAATGATGCGAAAGTGTGAATCGGTGGTGATAAAAAATGGGTAAGGTCTGGAGAAGTAACGGACACTGCGGGAGAGCAGGGAAGGATAGAATGGAGGATGGAACTGAACTCTGCCGTTCCTTCTTTCGATAACAAAGAAGGCGACTCCACGAATCCGAGACCGAAGCGAAGCGAGCGAGACTGGAGGAAGGAAGGGGGGATGGGGATGGGGA
>JABCKD010000241.1:0-51170 GCA_013186415.1 Fusarium sp. NRRL 66088
GGGATGGTGGGCAGAAAAGATCAACCGGGGCCGGAAAGGCGGGTAATAATTCACGTTTGCCAAGCGTAGGTCCCCGGTGGTTGTCTCGATCTTGAGAGAGGGGGGGTTAGACTGTATTTTTCTTACTAGGGTCATCTGGAGAAAGTCCTCCAACCCTATCCCCGGGAATGGAGAGAGGTAGATCTTTCCAGGGATATAGGCTTGATTGAGCCAGGGGTTAATGCGCGTTGCGGAGAGGACCCCAAGTTGGCTCACTCCCATCCATGACCTGACGGGAGGCGTCGCATTCTGATCCGCTAGCCTCAGGAGACCATGCGGGAGCCGAGAGAGAAAACGAGAAAGGGCTCGACCGTGAATGGACCTCTTGGGTTATTGGGCTGAGAAGTAGGGGAGGGGGGAGGGTAGTCAGTCCCATGGGATGGTCACGAACCCGTCAGTTTGGAGCGCGTCGCAGCTTAAGCGATATTTTAAGCAGGCATTTTGTTACCAAAAAGGCGCCACAAAGCAACGTTGAGGTTTTACCAAGGTTCCTCTCGGCTCATGCGCTTGATGTGACCATCAGAAATGGCTCTTTGCCGAGGTTTCATAGCTATTTGACCCTCACCGACGATATGTACCTTGAGTATACTTGTTCCAACCTCTTGATTAGATACAATTGAGTATCTTACACCACCATCTTCACTATTGGTGAAGTGCCTGGCAGAAAGAATGACAATCTAAATCTAACAAACCGCACTAGCCTCGAACAAAAGCCCACAGTAGAAACGATCCCACCACACAAACTCGCAACAGCTGCACAAACCTGGTAAAAGGGCCGTCTAGTTGAATGCAAGCTTTACTTTTTCCCGCATTCACCCACCCAATGGCTCACCGGCCCTGTATTCCAGGATATCCCAAAACGAGCAAGGTGGTTGATCCGGGGGGGTAACACCTTGGGGAAGCGGGTCCTCGCCGTTTGGTTCGCCAAGCTTATTTGAGCGTTTGCCGAACTACGGCTCCCATGGCATGATGGCCCCTCCCCTCAAATTGACTCTCACGGCACCCAAGAACCTGACTCTTTGCATCGGGGGCATGGCTGGTTTTGTGCCGCTCGCGCCACAGACCACATGAAGGCACTTGCAACTGTCCCTCGGTAGTTGAGAAGTAGACCCAGCTAAAATTTATAGAGCTGCTGATGTTGACGAGATTGACTCTGGAGCCGTTGAGATAAGGATTAAGCATAAATAAGCATAAGCCTTTCAGAATAACGGTTAAGAGGAGTATGCTCACAATGTAGGGACAAGCTTCAGGTGAAAAAAAAAATAATCCTCATAATTTAGACAAGAACTTTGGTAAATTCTGTAAAGACGTCGTGAAGAAGCTCAATCACCGTTCCACACACGGCATGGCGTGTCCAAGACCCACGAGGCTTGGCGTCCACTTTCTCGGATCGCAGGCCCGAAAACCACTTTAAACCATGATTAATAGCTGACACAAGCCGAGATTGGCCTTCTCGACGAATGGGACTAGAGTCTCGAGCTGGGCCATGAAACCCCATGAGCCGTTGCTTTCGCGGGTATGCCCGCTTTGAGCTTGTTCGAAAAAGCATATCGTATCGTCTGCCTGCCCCGTTCGATTTGTTATTCGCAAGGGCTATCAGGCGGTATGGAGGTCGCCGGTTTCCTCTTCAGCTACTCCATGAATACTCGGTGTGTCACCGACCTGATCGCTCAAAACAATACGAGTATCATGTTGACAATTCAGGCTGCTTAGGACAAGCGAGTCTATGTAGAGTCTAGACACATGGCCAGTTGACCAATTGACAAGGGGATGACAATACCCAAAGCAAGAAAACATGTCAGTTTCCATTGTCCTCGTGTCGAGAAGCGAAAGAGAGAAAAAAAACAAGTCTGGTCATGTGCATCCAGCCATCTGCGCATTTTCTCACGATGGCCTCAACTTGACCCTTTGCCAACCGAGGGAGGTCGGTCCTGCATAATGAAGAAAAGCGAAAAAAAAAGGAACCCCGGTCCTTTGTGACGGATTTGGTGTGTTGCCCCTTGGGGATCCGGAGATGCGGGAGAGATGCCGAACAGACGAGATGGCCACACACCACGAGTCTTACTCACAGGCCATGCTCGCTGACCGTGTCAAAACTCGATAATTTCAAAGGATTTCATCGTAGTTGAAGGATTCCAAAGCAATGCGTCGAAAAGGGGTCGCGGGAAGGTTTGGTATGTCTCGAATTAGGCAACAGCCTTCAAGACAACTCTTCAATCTTGGGAGAATTCAGGCAAAGTAATTGATCCGCGAGACAGACACACACACAGCTTTGCCGCTCTCAGGTGGCCCCACGAGGAAATGCAAAGCACCTGCATCGAGCTACATGCAGGGTGCAGCCGTTGCCCCCCTCCTCCTCCGGCCGGATCCTCGGCCGTGGCTGGCGATCCCCTCCATCTTCATCCCTCAGCGTTGAGTAAATCCGGGGACGCCACGCCGCGCCACGACGATGCGCTGTCGTTCTATCACAGGATTAGAAGCTTTTTGTATTTTGCCTGAAATCAACGTGTCACGATCCAGCTTGTCGTCTGGTTTGGCTTTTTTCGCTCTCCCCGCTCACGTGGTTTTTTCTTTGCCTCCTCCACACATAACCCATGCATCTCGTCATGCTTCATCCCCTGCTTGATCCTCTCAAGAGCTCGGCTCAATTAGCTAAAACTATTCTAGGTGACAGAATCAATTAACACATGGCTTTTCAGCTGCCGGGGCTTGTACCCGAATTGCCTAGACGCGCATACACTGCCGAGACGCGTTGGGAGGCATCCGGTACCTATCTACATGAAGAAATCAGGTCCAAATCATCCAGGTCTCGACCTAGACACAGAGTAATACAGTTCAGTTCCGGCAAATTATCCTCTTCCTTTTGTCCGACATGGTTCCTTTTCCCGTCCCGTACCAAACATGAAAGACAATAATAGCAAGTAGTAACACACACCAAAAATCCTTCCCAATCCTTCCAAGGCAAGCTGACAATATAGTAGACATCATAACGGCCCGTGATGCCATCAAAGGGTAAAACACCAATCGTTCGTTGTCGTGACACAATTGGTCCGCTCAACACTCAGCAGGGAGCGCACCACTCATCATAGCAACATCTGACATCTCGTCGGTCTGTTGTTCCTCCGACAAGCCTCTGCTGCCAGCTCCAGCTTCTAGCTCCTCGATGCTCGACAAGGCCTTGACAAACTTCTCACGCTCTCCTCTGAGAGTCTCCCTTCTCGTCGCCGTGGCATCGTCTTCCGCCATGAGCCTCTCGTAGACGCTCGTGGAATCGTTACCTCCCAGGCCGAGCTTGCGATCGAGGTGATACGGTAGGTGACGTTGGATGTGAGGAATCATGCCGTTGGTGATGTGGAGAGCTACAGCGTCCGCGAACCGCAAGGCAGCGAGGCGGTAGTAGCCTCTAACATAAGCCACGACCTCGAGCTCCCTCTCAAATGAATCTGGGCCGAGTTTGGCTAGATCGGCCTCACGTCGCTTTTCGTCTTGTACGCGCTTCTCATCCGTTAGGCTTTCCCAAGGAACCAGGGGTCGCCCATCGCCGTATCCGGCCGCCAGCATTCGCATCTGGTGACGGTATCGTGTCAGAAGAATCTGCTCGTCCTTCTGGTACCGACGGAACGCTTCCTGATTGACGGTGAACAGGCCGTATGTCTCGAGACGATACACCACATCAAGCGCACCAAGAGTCTCATGGCGCCGCTCATCAAGGTACTCGGTGAGAATCTTGCGACACTCCTTATAGATAAGACGCTTGTTGAGACGAGCGAACGAGAGCTCTAAGGCTGACTCAAGCATCGTGCTCAGGAGGTTCATAACCTCGTTGAGGAATGCCTTCATGGGTCCATCCCAGGGCTGAATCGCCTCGCGGCACATGTCGTTGTAGACCTCTTCCGTGATGATGTCTGGCACACCAGCTCTGGTCTTGGCTTTGATCTCATCCCGAACCTGGCGCAGAGTCCTGAATCCTCGTCCGACACCACTGAACGGAGTGAACGGAGGTGGGAAGGCAGTCCGTCGGGGCCCGGCAGCGGGAGAGAACCGCGGAACGCTCGCTCTCATGTCTTCGGGCTTGATGTGTCCGTTTGTCCCGTTCGGCATTTGATCAGTGCGGGCTCGCTTGGAAGGAGTCGTAGGCGGCCCCATGGCTCGTCTTTTGCTAGGTGTATTGGTGTTCGTGATAGTAACAACCGATCCCGCATCGGACTCGTCGTCAGAGATTTCCAGAACTGGAATGTCGGTGCTATCCTTGAGAGTGAACTTCGGCTTCATGTCTAGCAAGCAGTTGCGAAAGTCTTCAGGCAGTGGGACAAAGTGCTTAGAGAACTCGGCAGGCTTAAGCTTGGATCGGGCTTGCTCGCCGAACTCCATGACACTGGTCTGGACCTCGAGTTCAACATTTGATGGCAGTTCTGGCAGCTTGTTCAATTGCTCCACGATACCATTGAGATGTTGCTTCAATGTGTGTTTGATGTGGGGAAGACTGGAAGGTGTTAGTACATTTCTCGGCCACCATGAATAGGCATCGGTGCGATAACGTACCTCTTTGCGAACTCCTGACCAAGCTTCTCTGAGAGGAATGCCTTCAGTTTCTCGATACCACACCGATCGGAGAAGGGGTGGAATGCAGATGGCCATCTGTCGAAGCCGTAATTTACGAAGACGTGTTCCTCCCACCTCTTGAGCTCATCGAGATCCTTTCCCTGTGGGCGAGACGTGATGAAGTATCCAAGTCCGGTGGTGTGAGCCTCTTCTCTCATGATGGCTAGCCACTGTTCATGATTACCACCCTCTGGGATGAGGTCAGCCTTGGTGAGGACACCGATGGTGCGATTCAAGGCCCCGAGTCTGCGGATGAGGCCAAAAGTAGATGAGTTTTCGGCATCGCTGTTCATGGGCATGGAGCACAAGATGATTGCAGATGGGTGTTGAATGTACTCCCGGGAGAGGTTTCTCACAACATTGACGAGGTAGTCGTCGCGAGCGTCAGCAGGGTTCTGGAAGATACCGGGCATGTCGTAGAATGAAAGGTCGGGGAGTTCAGGGCCCTTGATCTCGAGGGCGACGATGTTTGGCGAGAACTTGGCAGGTACAGTCTCGGCGGCTCTGTCAATCGGAACCGTGTTTGCGATGCCGCCGGAGCCGGGGACAAAGAGCTCGTGGCTCTTGTCATCATTGAGGATGGCGATCTGGGCCCAACGAAGCACCTCCTCGATGTCACTGTGGTCAATCATGGTCTTGAACTCGTGCACGACGGTAGTCGGCAGCTTTCGCCAAGGGAAGAAGGGATCCCGATCAGTGACGTCGTTCTCAGTGATGGATCGGAACTCTGGTGGTTGGTAGGAGTATTCCTTGCGAAGCCACACGCGACAGGACGGATCATGGTTTCGTGACACGCGAATGTGCAGCGGGCATCTGGTGCAGGTTCCCTCGCTTCGAGGAAGATCAAGGTTGGCGAGACCTGACATAAGACTCGATTTACCGGCAGACTGATCGCCGACGAGGACGAGTTCTGGAAGAGGGACATCATGAGAGACACCAAGTTGCTGAAGCTCACCAAGTGTATCGTTGCAGGCCTTGAGCTTCTTTCCGATATCTTGGAAGGACGTCTGGAAGAAGCTCCCATCAACAGGGACCTGGCTGGTCGGGCTCTCAGCCGCAGCGTTCGGTCGCATCCTCAGTTCCCGTAGCAAAGGTTCAGGTTCTGTGAGGCGCTCACTTGGGGTTGCTTTGATGATGGCGATATTAGAATGATGTTGGGTACGGTTGATGCAGGGTAAACTTACGGGCATCGGATCTGCCGTGACGATAAAAGGCCTGGTTGGGAGGGATGTGGCCGTTCTCGCTGTAGCTCGAAGTGTTAGAAGGAGTATTGCGCAGATCAAGGTTGACAGTGCCAGACTCTGGAATAGATGAAGAATCCGTGGCAGAGTCGGGGTCTGGCTTGATGCGGCTCTGGCGAGGTCGGCGCCGTGGTGTTGATGAGTGAGAGTGAGGCATTGTGGTTGCCGAGAAGCTGTAGGTTGCGCGGGAAGACATGAGGTGGATGAATTCACCCTGTGAGGGGAAGCGCCCTAAAATGTAGACCGAGGACTCGAGTGAATGAATTGCGCGCTTGTCGAACAAGAGATGATGTCGTTGTTTTTGTGTGTTTGCTGCACTGGTGAAAGGAGATGTTGATTCCCGTGCAGCTGTGTGGGTCACAACTGCCGACCCAAGATGATAGAAGCGAGGATATACAGATGAACCGCAGGCGGAAAAAACAAGTGTTGACAGTAGAAAAATACAGAAATTCTTCACTCAACCCTCGAGACAATGGGTTATCATGGGCATGAAAGGACAGGTCGAGTTTCACGAGGTTTGCTGCCATGCAGCTCCACGGTTTGCGGTTGGTTGCCTGTGCTTGCTTCTTTCACTGGGCGCTATCGGTTGCTCTGGGGCAACACGCTGCCCCGATACCAAGTGTTAGGGGTCTTGCTGTGTGAGCGGCGATGGAGACAGCATTTAAAAAGGAAAAATACTCATTTTCGAGTCTAATGATTACTGATAACTCAGAGATATTTTAAAAGGTACATTCAAGCCATCATCACCCACCTTTGAGGCTATGCGACACACTCGTCATCCCATGTCCTAACAGGAATTATTGCTGCATGGAGTTCACCTGAAGAATAAAAATGGGGTGGTTGGGTCCCAGGCTGCAGGCAGATAAGGTACGTACCTGCATTGCCCCTGAGCTGAGCAACCTGAGCATCACCAAATGGCGAAGTGAAGTGCAAGACTTAGTCAGCATCCACACCAAAGAAGCCGAATTGACTTGCGAGCATCCAATGGGCGTTGAGTACTTCCATGGAGAAAACGGCTGCTCCCCGATCCCCCAAGATCTTGGAATCGATAGTGGAGTTGGTGGATTCCCGTCCTGGGGCGCTCCGTCCCGAGCTCCCGGCGTCTCAAACTATTGCCGACTCCGTGACCCTCCATATTCGGGACATCATCGCTGTACGACTTCATGAGTCGACCGGAATGCTTGTTGAACTCTGACCCAGCCCTTGATTATGGAATATGAAACAGAGGCCCAGTCGCCCTCGCCAATTCGGCGTCGTCGCAAGATCTCAAATGCGTGAGTTGCAGAACCCTGGCAACTTCAGGTTCCCACCAAAACTGACACCTGCAGGTGTATTGGTTGTCGAAATCGTAAGACCCGATGCTCCGGAAGGAACCCGTGTGAGAAGTGTGTCAGTCGCAAGGAAACATGTGTATTCGAAGAAAAAGAGAGAAAGGCGGCGGTATCTGTTGAGTGAGTGATTTGGTGACGATGAGTCTTCATTTCTCATGCTCGTAGGTATCTCGATGGGCTACATGCTCGGATTAAGGCACTCGAGACTCAGCTCCAAGACACAAACAGCTCATATACGGAGGGACAACTGTCTACCCATCATGACGCCGAAGAAGAGGAACCATTAGATCCTTCATTCGAAAACCCCCTCCCAGATCCTGAGATGTCACCACCGGCTGCCTCACACAACCAGGGCCCAAGACAACCGCAAAACATGCACCAGAGCCCTGAATCGGAGAATATTACAAACACTTTGGTCACATCGGAGCCCCAGATCAAAGTTCATCGCTACGGACACCCTGGTAAGTCTCGGCTTTGTCCTCCAGACGACTGGCAATGCTCACATCCACAGCCTATCTTGGACACAGCTCGACTCTCAGCTTTAGCAGAAGCGTACGCAATCTCCTTCAGCGATCATCACCTATCACAGATCCCGGGAGTGTGTCTGTGGAGCGTCAAGACATATCTTATACGACAAGCTTGCCGCCGATTGCGCTTGATCTTGCCAGCATCCCGCTACCACGACTCTCATATGCAGAATACTTGACCAACACCGTAGTGACGCATTTCGGATCGCTCTACTCCCTCTTTGAGCCGGAAGTGTTTCTTCAGAAACTGAGAGCCTTCTACAGCGAACGTACCAAAGGCCGAGTTCCCGATGCGACACTCTGGCATATCCAAATGCTCCTTGTCCTGGCCTTTGGCAAGTCCATACTCTCTAGAGAACACTGCGAAAAGGGACCATCTGGAATGGCCTATTTCACCCACGCGATAGAAGCCATGCCAGACATTCGTAGGCTCTATGAACACCCTTTACTGTCAATTGAGATTCTCTGCTTGGCAGCATTGTTCATGCACGCAACCGATCTATTGCAAGAGTCCTACGTCACTGTGAGCGAGACAGTCTCCCTATTTGTCTACCTATCCGCTAACTGTTTTCCTAGATAGGACAGGCCCTGCGCATGTCTGTTACTAACGTTATGAATAAGCTCTTCCCTGAAGCGCTGCGACCACCCAATGTCGAGTACCAGCGGAGGCTGTGGTGGACTGTATACTGCATCGACAGAAAGAGCGCTGCCATGTTGGGCAGCCCTTCCGTCATGCGCGACAACGATATTTCGATCCCGTTCCCCGACTTTAAGGAGGGAGACGACGCGCAGAACGCCTTTGCTATACATGTTAGGATCTCATCCCACTTGGGCAAGATCCTCGACGGTACGTTCGAGTTCTTGGATTGGTGCCTCCAGCTCACAGATGGCAGTCATCTACGGGACACATGGTCAACAAAGAAACTTTCTCATCGAAGTCAAGGCCATTCTATCACGCCTTGCAGAGACTTCTTCTGTGCTTCGGGAGCATCTCTGCCTGGACCTTCAACAGTCAAGGGAGTCGGTCAATCGCGAAGCTGCTACATTACATCTATTACTCCACCAGGTTTGTTTTAATGGTGCATAAGAGACCAAATTCTAATATGGGCTTTTAGTGCGTCATTCTAACTGTCCGGCCGGTCCTGTTCTCCCTCTTAAAGCCTCTGCTGAGTACCGACACACCCTCATCGAGCCACACACAGCCTTCATCTCCCGCCTTCGAGTCTATGCTGAGGATGTGTATCGACTCAGCGATACATATTCTCAAGATCATGTCGCTTCTGAAACATCAGATGATGTGTGGTACGCAGCATGCACCCGTGATCCTGAAGGCATGGATCCATGCTAACTTTCCGCAGACATCTTCTTGCCATATGACATCGACGCAGTCTTTTCAGCAGCCTTTGCCCTGATATTAGTCGACATCATTAGACCCGCGAATGAACTCCTCTGGGATCTACCTCAAGTTATGAGCTTATTGGATGAATACGTCTCAAGGCACGTCGTCCCAGCGCAGGCTTACCGAGCGGATCTCTTACAGCTCCTCGAGCTTCACAACAAGATACGCGGCGGAAACGGTACTCCCCTCTCAAATCTCGGTGACACAGGAGCTGTTGGACAAATCTCAAACCTCGCTGGATTTGCCATTGCTCATCCGGGCCAGACGGGCATATCACCCGACCCTGTGTGGTCGCGCATCAAGAATGGGAACGACGGTTTTGTCCAGGCGTATCCAGATGCCATTTTATCAGTTATCGATGATTTAGATGTCGCGGGGATGGACATTCTGGATACGACTTTACTGGATAGAGGCTGGATGTGGGCATTGGACGATCTCTCCACTGATCCATAGGAGGGTGCACATCCATTGGGGCCTATCACCGACAGTTAGAGATCCAAATCCCGCTACAAAGACTGTGAGAACAACCAGAAGGCTCTGTATGATAATTTCACTGCATATAATCACGGTTTTGGCTCGGATATCTTCGTAACGACTGCTTTCCTCGCAAACTCTTCTCACTCTCGTCACGAGCTCCCGCACATCGCAGTTTGCTCTTTGAGGCCAAACTAGCAATGATCATAACGACTTTCGTAACTCGGATTGAACTCCTCCCGGAAATCCCATTCGTTGGCTCCCGCCATGCTCACAGGAGTGAGTTCCCTTTCGCAATCACCAATACATGTGCTCTGGTCTCGAGCCCTCCTTTCTACCTCCTTTCTTCAATGAGTCATCAGCCCCGTCCTATTGCCACAAAATACAAACGGGATCAGTTTGCTCGGTAGTCACGTGTTGCCACATGAATGAAGCTCCTGTGAAACTCTGATAAACACCTTGCAACAGATCACCGCCGCTTAGCTTCCCCCCTTCTCTTTTCCAGAGAAAATAACAACACCCTTTCGCTGCCATGCCTTCCCTGCCTGTGGTTTATATCACGGGGCCTAACGGCGAGCAGGTCCCCATTTGTCCTTTTCCCTTCCCCGCCGCCGCCGACGAGTTCGTCTCCATGGAGGAGTGGCTGAAGTGTGATCCTCCTCCCGCCCCCAAGTCCACCAAGACCGACGACAGTTTCGGTATGTATTCCTCCGCATGTCCCCGAGGGTTATCTCTTATTGTGATATGAGCTCTGATGGGCTTTGGTAACTATATTCTGATATATTATAGACGTCGATAAAGCTACGTTTGATAAGATCTTGGCCTACCTCGACGAGAAAAACAGAAAGGTCCACCTCGAACACATCGACGCCGATGCCCCCAAGGCCAAGCTATGAAGAAGATGGGTTAGAAACCCCAGAAGCCTAGGGTCAATTTGGTGGAGAATGGGTGCCGATTTCGAGATCATTCATTCAGCCAGCCCTTCTCTTCCACACTCAAGTTCCACAAGCTATCGAGGTGTATGGCATCATAGGTGTGTGCTGGATATTATCTAATAGATTTCTAGCGAAGCTTTGCCGAAAGAAAGTGGAACCAGCCTGCAATATCTGCCGCTATGGAAATTCGCTGCTCTCTGGTGGTTTAAGCACCAGGGTTGAAAGGACTTTTTAATCCTAACAAAGCATTAGTCTCACAGGTGCCGCCGAACAATTCTTTGCTTTCTACTTGTTTAGATTCGTGAGCCTAGATGCCTCCCGTCCCCGCCTTCTCTCCTCACTATACTTGAGCTTCTCTCCTCACTATACTTGAGCTTCTCTCATACCTGTTCGCATCTTGGTCCAAAGACGGACCAACGCTATCATCAGTGACATGGTATCACTTGATTTCAGGAAGCGATCGCCCTCGCAAACTCCTCATTTCTACGATATCTCTACAATACCTTTTGTAGAAGACCATCATATCAACAACCTTGACTTCTAGGGGCCGTTGTCCGATCATAGTGATATCAACTCACTCAAAATACGTATGCGTGGCTTCATGTAACTTGCCTTGAAGGTGGTTCACACCACACTCATCATTTGTGTTCCCGTAGTGTTGCACGATGCCTCCCGGAACTAAGAGATGATATCTTGAATTGGATCCCTTGTGATAAATCATCACGATGTGGTGATTAGATATTGCTCCCACACTTCTCGAATGGTCAATTCCAGGGGTGGTCTAGCAAAAGAACAGGACTGTTGATTCATGAGTAACCTAGGACAACAGAATATAGATAACTTTCTGATAATTTACGTGGCACTTTCTAGGCATAACTGCCCAAAAAGGTATACAGGAATTTAAGAAGAATGAAGTAGTTCAAGGGAATATTAATAAAGAATTATGAGAAAATAGAAGAGCAATAACTAATATCTCAACATTTTACTATTCTATTACTTCTATTTCGAATGACTCTCCTAAAATTAGGCATACCAGTGATAGACCCGAGCCAAGTACTTCAGTGAGACGTTGATATAAACTGCACCGACTCATGCTTCTATCCTCATACCTACCTTAAATAACTCTGACACAAACACTGGTATCGCCTCATAACCTCTCCCATAAACAACTCCTCGCGGAACATGACTATTCTATACATCGCACATCTCTCATCGCAACAGCAAACATCTCACATGCCACCCCAACTACCCGTTCCACCACTCATCGCTGGTTTGCTCAGAAGCTTCAGCGTCTCATCCCAATTCTTCCAGTCAATGTCCTCCACCTCGCCGAGTTCCATGCTTAGATCCATTCCTTGCGTCACTGAGGATAAGCCATCAGGATTCAGCGCTCCGTGTTGGAACAGATCGTCTATGTCGCCGAGATCGCCACCATGGTTGTGCTGAAAGTCATCTTGTCCTGGCCATGGTGATAGGTGATTATCCGGGTACTGCTGAGAACCATGATCGTGATATGTTGAAGTTTCTGCGCCGGATACAGCAGGTGATGCGATGCTTGACATGCTTCCGAGACTGCCACCGCCTGGGAAGAGACCGCCCGGGTTGGACGCCTCCATGGTGCCTCCTTCAAAGTATACCGCTATGCCTGGATTGCCAGAATGAACGTTTTGCCATGCCTGGGCGAGGTTGGCGTCGGACAAGGCATTATTTGTGGCCTCGGCGTTCTGCTTGGGCAGCTCTGGTTCCTGTACCTGGACAGTTCTTGATTGAGGGTTGGGTTGAGGAGCAGGGCCTCCTTGCGCTTGTTCTTGCATGATGCTCGTGGGATACTCGGAATTATAAGCAAAGTCTCCTGATCGGAAAAGCTTTCGCCATCGAAGTCTCAGCTCTGACATGCGAGTCTCCATGCCTGGAGCTGGACCAATGCGCTCGAGCACTGGTTTCAACCGATCCTCAATGTCGAGCTTTCTCGCAGCGGCAGGATCAGCGCGCAATCGTATCATTTCGGCCTCACGGTGCTTCTTGGCCTTGGCGTAAAGTCTCTTGATGGGCATCCATGCCGCAGTGTGCTCTGCATTGTCAGAGCCCTCAATAGGATGGTCATACTGCAAGATCTGGGCGGCCTCCCAGGCTCGTTCTGATGTGACACTCCAAGGCCGTCTTGACAGCTCGAGAAGCATGTAGGCGATAGCATGCCATTGTCTGTAGGATTGGAATAGCCAGCGCCATTGCCGACACCGCGGGTCGACGTTGAGAATGTGGTTATACTCGACAATCTCAATCGTCGACATCCACAGCCGACTTCGGATCTCCTGCGACGCTTCGGGTCCAGTGCCTGGGAATAGAACGGGCTGGTAAATGATGAGACCGATCTTTGCCATGATGACTCTCGAAATGAGAGAAGCCATCCAGAAGACGGGATCTTCGTCCATGACGACGTGCTTCAGGAATTTGTCCTCCATGCGATCGTAGACTTCGACAAGCATACGTTCACGGTCCTCGAGACTCTTTTCGACGTTCTTAGGATCAACTGGTCGCATCTGCGTCATTGCCGTAAACAAGCGACGAGAAAGAGCGATAATCTCGTATCTCACGAGACAGATTGCTGTGTCTGTCCTGCCCTGACGAGGGGTCGGCATCTCAGTGAAAGACGGATCGATATCGGTATCGTTAATGTTCGAAGGCAACTGCGTGTCAAAATTCTTGTCATTAACAATAAGATCAGAGCCCATCTCCTCAGCAGAACGGAGATCAATCGCCACGACAGCCCACCAAAGCCGACGTCGCATCTCCACCTCAAAGGGCGGGAGGCCGAGCTGCTGGCCGTCGCGGTGGAGGCCGAGAGCCTGGGCCATGCGAACGCAGAGACTGGTAAGGGTCCAGCATAAACGACTGTCATCGTGACACTTGACGACGGTGAGGAAGATGGCAAAGGCCTGGAGGACAGCCATGTCGGACGTGGTGAGGAGGTTGGCCTTTGCGAGGGCTTGCTCGAGGGCGAAGCGGAACTGGGCGATGTAGTGCGACTTGGACGCTCCGAGGTTGGTTTGGGCCTGGAATATGAGTGAGATTGAAGTGGCTATTGTTGAAAGTGAGCTCTTCTTACCTCGTCTGATTCCATTGAGACGACAGCTGAGTAGTAGATAGCGAAAACGAGAGCTTCATCACCGGGACGAAGGTCATGCTCTCCGCGCCTCACCTTGGTCATGAGCCTGCTCATGGTTGGAATATGCAGTACCTTGACCAGTGGCTCAATGTTCTCAAGGTAAATCTGCCAGAGAAAAGACGTTTGCGCTGGGAGAGGATGAAGCGCCGTCAAGTCGACATCTGCAGACCGGTAACCCAAGAGAAAGCTGTGATGATCAGAGTCGGCAGCAAGATTCTGCGGAGGCGATTGCTCAGGTGTCGTGTCGTCTTGGAAATCGTCCAGGTCATCTACAGCCTCCATCTCATTGCGAAGTTCGTCAAGCTGTAGTCGTTAGTAAAGGTCATCCATCACAATCATGGCTTGCTTATAGTACCTCATCATTCAGCTTGGCAAAGAAGCCGCTGTTAACATATCGCGCAGTTGGTTCTCCATCGTGAAGGATCAATCGACCGAGCTGCTTGTTCATATTTGTGAAATTGCGACTCTCAGTCTCTCGCTTGACTTCATCGGCTGTCTCTTTCACAATGTCGGATTGAGGACTGGCATGATCTTGCGCCTTGGGCGATTCTGCATCATACGCGCCCACGTTATTGCTACCGCTCAGTTCCTGAACGAGACCTTCGAGTTTCCGTAGGCGCTTGATGAGATCGGCCTCTCGTTCTGTGGGCACCGCCTTGGCTGGCACATTAGGCCTCGTCGAACGCGGCGCGCGACCTGGCGCAGGATACATGCAATCGCTCTGCGCGCGACGACAATTACTGCAAGGCATCATCTTATCGCAGCGAACCCTACGCCGACGACAAGTAACACAGCTCCTCGGGTTCAACAGCGGGGCACCCGAGGCCGTGAGAGCGACGGGGCGGTCAAACGGGATGGTAGCCACGCCGTTCTGGCGCGGCGGCACGGGAGCTCCGGAGGAAGCGGCATTGGATGACTCGTTATCGGGCGACACCGAGGATTGCGGTTGCGGGATTGAAGCCATCGCGAAGCCTGTCGTTTGCGGTGAGTGTTGTGAGTTCAAGCGTTTAGGCTCCCGCTCGCTTGACTGAACCGAAGAGTCGGGCACCGGGTGGAGGCTTATTAATGACAAGGATAATGCAGAGCCGTTGGAGTCATGCCTTGACTTTTTAGCAGGATCTGCAACAGGATTTTCCCCGTCATCGTCGTCGTACTCAATCAGCACTAGCAACGGGGCTTGGCTTCCCTCTGTCATCTGCAGTCAGCCTTGTTGACCAACAAATCTCTGACCTGGCCCGCTTAGCTACTACCCTGCTGAAACGATGGAGAATCAGCCTTAAACCAATGTCGGAGATGACGATGATGCTCTGTGCGTTGGAACTGCCGGGAGCTGCTGCCTCGTTGGTCGAAAAAAGCTGATGACCTGCCACAATCTGCTGGGATTTGATCCTACAAATGAAACTATTCCCAACTTTGACAATAAGGTTGTCTCGATTCTGACCACCTCAATAGCCTACATCTAAAGATTAGAAAAGATAAGGCACTTATTATCTTGATATGACCTAAGATTGCAGTTTCCTATTCTAATACATGAAGAGTTGAGGAAGAGATGTGGGTTTCAGGAGTTGAATAAACTTTCCCTCGTTTTACGACATCACCTTCCTCATTTGACTTTGCTTGGATAAGGATTTCGAGTCTATTTCAACTTCCGAGCTACAATCCTTTGTGCAACAGTCAATAGCAACATCTTGCAGCCTCTAGTCAATGAGGCCATCCGTTTCAGCCCTTGAACATAATACAATGCTAACCTGGTATGCCTCCTCGTCCTATTGGTCCGACAAATCCGTGGGTTTGCAGTGAATTCTTATTGTCAGCCTAAGATGCTGTGTAACGCGCTCTGATACTCGGTGTGTCGAGGCGGCCTTGTTAGGCAGATCAGGCTCTGGAATATGAATTCTCAGCTGCCCCCGCAAATGCGAGAATCTTTTTCCTCCGCCACATCTCTCCTGTTGATGGAATCGCAGATTGTCTGCTGCGACAGCAGCTCTTGAACACCTACTTCGAAATCGCCCTAGAAAATCCTTGCCCATGGGTGATCCCTTGTCTGTCGCCGGCAGCGCCGTTGGCATCATCTCACTCGGCATTCAAGTCTGCCAAGGACTTATTCAGTATGCTGACGCAGTCCGAGGGCAGCAGCGGGACGTGGACGATGGCATGGACGAAGTTCGATCGTTGCTCACCGTTTTTAAGTCACTCGAACAAACTATCGCTCGGATAGAAACCGACAGCCCGGAGAATGCAAAGTCGCTCCTCGAACACCTCCGACAAGCTGAGGCGAAACTCCAAAGTCTGGAGGAGGTGTTGACAGAGGTGGGCATCCCGGTCAACGCCTCTAGCACCATCAAGGGGAAGATGAACCAAACGTATCGGGCGGCGATATATCCCATAAAGAAAAGCAAGCTCGAGGGTGCTCGTCAGAATGTCCAATCCATACTGGGCATCCTCACAACCGCTCTGCAGACGGTTGATCTGTAAGTCTGTTCTGCCCCTTGCATCGCAAAGCGTAAGCTGACCGGAGCTTTAAAGGGACCTAGGTGTCTCACAGTCCGATGCTTTACAAGTTCTCCAAGCGAGTACCGTCTCCAACGCGACCGAGATGAAAGCCGCCATTGAAGTCAACTCAACACGGCTCGAAAGCCTTCAGGTCACATCTCGGCGAGATGTTTCCAATGTCAACGAAAGCCTCATATCAGCCAGAGCAGAGATTCAAGCGTTTTCAACCCGATCAGCCAGCCAATTAGATTCTATTGGCAGTGATGCTAGGGAAAATCGTGAAAATACTCAGCTCATTGTTGGAATGATCAGGGATCTTTGTCTTCAGATTAACGCCGCTTCAACAACCTCTAGGAGTACAGGGTCAGACAGCCAGGTTAGGGTCCTGATCACTTGCCAAACAGCACAAGTTAACCTCCAGCTACTAGAATGTCCGACTCATGGCAACGCTAGGCTCACGAGTTCCTCCAAGCTCTCTCAAGCAAGCTTGTGACTTGTACGCGACTGACGCCGATCTGATTCCCGAGTCCTCTAAGGGCATCATCGAACTTCTGCAACCTCGCCGCCGTCGAAGGCATTGCAGGTGTCCCCCACGACCTAAAGGGAGAGATGATTTTCTTTCTGGATTTAGTCGGGGAGCCTATCTTGAACATACCACTGTCTCGGGGCACGATGTCGGCTGTCCCTTTGCAAAATTCGCCTGCCAGAGCTCGACAACGAAAGCTAGAGCGCGATTTCGTCTTCAGCTTCGAAATATTTTCTCAGTGCTTGTCGACGTCAGTATCTGTTTGAAAACCGGCGCAGGGGGTTTTAGTCTGAGCCCATCCTTGAGATGCGTGCACGTCCGTTTTTATGACGAAAGCCCTGTGATAGGGCTCATTCTAGACTGTCTCTATTCAGAGAATTGTTCCCCTTTCGGTGGACAGCAACCGAATATGGTTGATAGGCTCCGGCACATGAGAAGGCAGATCACAATGTGTTTTGAGCAGGGGACAGCATCGCCGCACGATATCATCACGGGGGGCTACAGCCAGAGCTGGATGGTAAGTTTAGTGGGTTTCTGTGTTCTATTTTTACATGGCCCAGTACTTCTTCTTGCTCTCATCACAATTACTTCCAATCTCCCTTTAACTTGACCCTATCCTCACCTGGTCTATATGCATAGATGCTGATGAAAGAGGCCCTTGAGAAAGCGGATACATAGACCACTAACCGTCTCACAGTGGCTCATAGGCCTTGCTCTAAGGCTCTACCAATTGGACAGATATGAAGAGGAGGCCTTGGGGTTGGCACTCGACACGGCGCAATGGCTTGCTGATGCAAGTGCCCCAGAGATGGCCGAAAACGATGTCCACAAGCTGCAAGTCAAATCTTCGTTCACATGCCATCAAGTCCAAGTTTTAACAGTTTGATTCAAAGTATGTTGTACCCATTTATGAGGTGGGGAAATTCGCTATCCAAGTTACCGAATGATTACCAAAGAAATACAATGGTGCTTGAGTATTTCAGGCGCCTTCTGGATATCATTGAGCCTGATGACGAATGTCTCATTAAGGCGATCCTTGCTCTATCTCCCGCCTTGAACTATATCTTCCCGCTCCTGCAGAGTCGTATGCCATGTAAGTTAGAGGACTCTACCTAAGTCACCAGCACTCTTTCGCTCACTGCTCAAGCACTGGATGTATCCCCGATGGCCTGGGCAATTCTGTCTAAGTCTATGCCTGACCTTGAATACCAACTTAAACTCGCCCCTACTTCGGTGCATGAGAGAACATACGGCTACACAACGCTCCAACTCGCCGGCACTTGGCCACAGGGCTTCATGAGGCTTATTCAAACCGATGCTCGGGTGCTCCTCCATGAACCGATGCCATCCAAAGGAGATCTGCTCATCCCGGATCCTATGTCTAGCCTTAACCCGTACTCAGATCCCTCCACTCTTGAAACTCTGCTTGACGTAGGACACACTCTATTTCCGAACCACAAGTACATCACTTTAAAGCGACTTCTTAATGACTGCACAGACACAACTGCACAAATCATAGCCAAGCATCTCTCCCAAAGGCTCCGACAGCTGTCTGAACTAGCAGCTCAGTTTGGAATTACGTCAAACGACGATTCTTCGATTACAGATTTTGTCACGGCAGCCCGCTGGTGCCTCTCTCTTGAGCAATTGGGCGAATTCATTGATCCATCGATACGAGTTCCCATGAGCGACGACATGGTTACTACTATCTACCACTTCGGGCAAATGCCACTTAATTTCTTTCCCATCTTTTACTCACACGGATTTATCCACGTCAACGCATGTGATCAGTGGGGACTGCCCCCTTTGTTCTTAAGGGGTGGACTATTTTGGTATCGGGAAAGGTACTTTCTCTCCCAGTGCGTGCCGGACGATTACCTACAGGTATTCCATAACATACAGTGGCTCCGGAAGCATGGATTACTTAGCCAGAAGCCCCATGATCCTCTGGGACTAGGACTCAACATTGACGCAACCGGTGCCCACCACGTTGCTGCTGGAATAGGGTCAGCATTTTACCTCGAGCTTGGTGATCAGCAAGACGTAGATCATTACTTGTCTCTAGTCGCAGATCTTCTGTGGCAATTTGCCAGGGATTCATATGGGGACCTCGACAAGTGCGATTGCTGGTGCAACTCCGATGGTGACGGCTGCTCACCGATCAAGCTCCTGTACAAGTCCGTCGCACACCCGATATGTTTTTTTGACGTCGGTGTGTATACGCGGGGCGAATTTCAAGCCGCAAGCATCACGCGACTTCTCTTCGACTTTGACATATTTGAAGTCCCAACAGCAACTCCGACACCGGGTGTCAAACAGCAGAGAGAAAGAGACGAGACTACAAATGCACAGCCTTCAACGCGAGCCTTGGACATTGTTCGCCTCTTGACATTTGAAGCGCTCGAGATGACGCACACTTGTTGCATGTTTGAGGATTTAGGCACTCGCGATTGGTATGGCCCCAAGGTTATTCTGAACTGCACCCCCAGCACCGTCAGAGATATTCGACAATCTGAGGAAGAAAGAAGGAACGCGGCGCTCCTCGACACTCTGATGAATGAATTCTCCAATATCATGCAGCAGGATTACCACGAAAAATCTCTACTTGATTTCATATTCGGGTACTGGAAAACCCGAGTCGAGTATCTTTATGCCGTGCGAGAAGATGAGGTTCAGAAGATGCAACAGCACGTCAACAACGTTCGAACTGGTAAGTTCAATCACCCTATTCCGCACTGTCTCAAGATGAAATAGTCTTATCATGCCTAGGAATTTGGCCCAGACCTTTACGAAGACTGCTCTGGCCTCGTAAATGGGGGTATTGGGAAGATGCAGATTCTACGTCAGGTGACGAGGAGACGGATCCACACGAAGGTGGGAATGATGATGAGCACTCAGAAGGGGAAAATCGGGATTAAGACGAGAAAGAGATCACAGATTGTGTTTGATATGGCCCTAAGCTCGGAGACTAGTTCTCGCAGCACTTTGAAATACAAAGCACCTTCGTTTAACTTGTCTTTAATGGAGATAGAGACCGCGTGATTATGATTGAACCAGACTAAACTAGCATCAAATATAAAAATATCTGAGCTAGTGTTTTTTGACAACTTATCTCTGCCGTCTCTATGCGAGGACTAGCATGTTAGAAGTTACTATTTGCATCTTTTCGCAGACTGTCAGGTGCGGCCGGAAAGAAGGCGGATCTTAAACGAAATGATATCGTAAGACCCAGAAGTGAAATTCTATCACTTGCCAAGAGGCTCACGAACCGCTGGGACGTACTGTAACAAGGCAGAACGTCAGTAACATCCATTTTTGAAGTGCAGACTCGACGCTGGACTTACAGGTAGGATTTGGACTTTTTCAAGGTCCCACACACCGCTGGTGGCGTATACATCATTCTCGATGATTGTGCTCACCTCGTCGATGCTCTGGGCGGAATAGACGACAACACTCCCCTTGAACAGAGCCGGCTCCCCATCAACAGGGTGCTTTTCGAAAATAGCACCTACCAAATCCGATTAGATGATAACTATTGTGGTTGTCAGTCACTCACCGCCAGCTGGTAGTGTTCCGGAAGCGATCAATGGCTTGATGCCCTCATAGTGCGTCCTTCGAGGCTTGATGTCAATTATGATACTGTAAGCGGCTCAAGCGACTTACGCTTTCACCTTCTTTCTGATTTCCAAAACATTAGGCTTATCAGGCATTATTGCAAGCCATTCTTTCTTGGTTACACCCGTCGCCATGGTGCGTTGTGTTTGGTGAAGGGTGGAGAGGCCGAGTCTCGATGCCGAGGAGGGTCGGGCGAGGGAACGCAGGATAGAGGCTGACATGATCTCAATGATCATTCGAGGGTAAAGAATTGAATCAAGTATTAACAAAATTACGCTGTATTTATCCATCTCCATCTATCATTCGCTGGGAATGGCTTCCGTCCCCCTCCGGTACAGGAGCGGGATGTCATTCCGGCGGTACGTACCGAACGGAGCGAGATTCCGGGCCGCACTTCAAAACGCTGTGATAACCACAGGAGTGTTTCCCATTTATTTGACAGACATTTTACTTATTGAGAAGTACCAGAGCTGCTCTTATTTCATCGTCATGTCTCTCTGTCGCTCTTCCATTCACGTTGGAAGCTCCCTTTCCAGCCTTCGCCCTCAGGCCCTCAGACTAACAAGCAATCTCCATATCCACGGTCAGTCTAGCACGCATCCTCGCCGAAAATTCTCTTCTTCAATACCGCTCCGGGTCGTCATACAGCCGGTCTTTAGCCCCGAGGCTATTCATCGTAGGTGCCTCTCCTTTCTACCGGGATGGTACTGATGCTCATCTTCAGCAATCGGACCCTACTCCCAAGCCATCAAGGCCAATGGCTTCGTGTTTCTTTCCGGTCAACTCCCAGCCGGTCCTCAAGGCAAGTTGACCGAAGGTACCGCCGCCGAGAAGGCACACAAGATGTGCCAGAATGCTCGAGCAGTCCTAGAGGCAGCCGGCTCTAGTCTAGACAAGGTCGTCAAGGTCACGGTAAGTACTTGATCCTAGCAACGATGCGCCCTGTTAACAAGAGACAAGATCTACTTTCGCAATATGGATGATTTCAAGGAGGTGAATGAGGTATATGCCGAGTATTTCCCTCGCAAGCCAGCTCGGAGCGCCTGCGAGGCAACAAAGTTGCCACTGGGTGCAAGCCTGGAGATGGATATTATTGCTGTACAGTAGATATTTGACATGGGAACGAATACTTAGCACGCCATTTTTGCTATTTGGCACACTGTCCACCGAAGATAACTGCCTCTACTAGATACATGTTTCTTTTATTGTTATTTCAATGACGTGTCCGTCGCACACGAGATCAAGGATCACAATAACAAGCATCTGACAGAATTTTACTATCATGTGTTCATTATTGTGTTCCTTGATCTTGTGCACGACGGAGACGTGATTGAAGTAACAAACTAATAATCCTGCAAGACTTCCAAAGCCCTCTTTCTCATGATAGCCATACAAGATCAAATGGTGGTGGAAAGACAAGTCTCGCAGGCAACATAGCATCTTTCCTCTTCCATAGGGAGGATAACGGCCTTCCATTTATCCTCTCCTGGAAAGATGAAGGATGGCATCTTGCCTGCGACGCTCATCTTTTCCACCATTTGGCCTTGTAGAAATACGGTGGCGTGAGTTCAGAGGAGATGTAGAGGAGCTTCGATGCAGAGTTGTTCTCGTTCTGTTTGCTAGGTTCAAGTTGCCTAGAAGAATTCATTAGCGGCACACGCGGAGAGGGAAGGCGAACCAGGAAAGCTTCAATCTCATCACCAGAAAATAAATAGTTTGTTAAAAAAAAAAAATAATGACGATAGTGCTTGATTCTCGAGCCGAGTTATACACCGCTTGTCGCTCAGTAAGGGTTAGCCCTCAATGTTCGAAACCTCGTTCCCTGGGACGAGGACAGTGGAGTCGATTGCGGAGCCGGCGGGCGGGAGCGAGCACGGATCCCTGCTAGAGAGTGGAGGTTTTTTTCGGCAGTTCGAGATGGAGAGGACCCGTTCTCAACGACATGGCGTGTTGAGTCGTGATTTATAGGTTATAAACTTGATATGAGATGCCTGATTGAGTGACCAAAGATGATTAGTGCCGCATCTTAGCCGAGGAAGGTAGGGCGTGCAGACGAGACATGCCAGACGGTCGCTGATTGTCATCCTTTACACCATCTAACATTCAGGATGATTTCTTCCTAGGTAAGAGGAGGCAACTATGAATAAGAACAAGTTCTAACATATTCGCATATTAACCATACGCTCTACTTTTCACATGATGAGCTTACCGCATACAAATCCTCCAAGTAATCATAAATTTGTCACTTCTTCACTTCGGTACCTCACAAACAAAATGCCCCCTCACTGCAACCCAGCCTCTTCTCTCTTCCCGCTCGACAAAACACCCAATTCCCTCGGTTAGACACTGGATACTACCCTGATCAGTCGATTCACCTCCGCATTTCGGGTCATCCAGGATGCAAGGGAGCGTTCCTCCTCCAGTCAGAAGTCGACCTCGCCATCCAGGGGTAGCAGCACACCCCACGGGAGACTACCGTCTGGGGGAAATCCGGGGTTGAGTGAGACAGGGTCCAGGTACTCTTTATGTATCTTGACTGTATCTTGGCTACCTCTCTGCTTCTCCAAATACCATTTAGTGACCTTTTGCGAAACCTTGATAATCTCACTCAAACGCCTCGCATACGCATCCATGACGCCATGAAATTTCCCGCCTTTCACCTCCTTTAAAGAGCAACGTCCCCCAACCTCAACAGATCCTCGTTCTGCGGGGTCAAAGATTGAGAAATCGCCAACTATCAAACGTCAATTGAACAGCTTCAACATCATGTCAGCCCTCGGAAGCCGCGTCGCTCGCTCTGTGGTCGCTCTTCGACCTCTCCCCGCAGTTCAACGCGGTCTCCGCACATCGAGCGCCGTGCGTCAAGATGACCCGCATCCTTACGAGGCGAAGGAGCCAAAGCCCAGAGGCGACCAGTAAGCCTAGGCCTCGATCCATCGAAGACCTCATCAGCTAATTGACATCTACAGGAACAAGTTGCTAGCCCTTGGTGCTGTAGCCGCTGGAGCCGGATTCTGGTGGTTCTACCGAGGAGGCAAGCCAACACCCGCGACCGAATCGTCAGGCGAAAAGGCTGCGAGCAAGTAGAGGCGATACATTCCTGCGAGACTCTGCGACTCGATGATTGCATATCACGTACACACACGGTCGAAAGCATTGAGATAAGCGACAGCAACATGGAAAAAAGTAGTCTATTTACTCATGGTCCCGAAAAGAGGGCTCGATAGTTTGCGAAATTGAAACTCGGCTATTCCGACTGAATCCTTTGTCTCGCTAACCTACTTCTCGCTGATAGAGGGGCCGGGTCAAATCCTGGAGCTGTGTTGTGTTGTTCTTGTGTGGATTGAATCTCTGTACATCACGACATGGCCGTAACAGCGTTATCCTTGCCACTTTCGTCGTATAGAGACGTCAAAATAAAAGGAGACATGCCGTGAGTGCTGGGTGCTCAAGATTCCAGACGTTCTCCTGACTAAAATCGTATTAATAGACTGCTCACGATTCTTTCAAGATAGGCAGGGCATATCCCGAGGAATGTCCCGGCGAATTTCAGCCATTAGCTCATCATAAAACTGACTATAAAACCCTATTCCAGTCTATTAGTGATTTCAAATACTCTCTAGCCACGTCCTGGCAACCGCCGTCTCTTTGGAAAAGGGGCAGCAATAGACGATCGTTCTAGTTCTCCTCATAAAAAGCTCACATCTAGAGTTTCCACGGTTAAGGTGGCTATTTGAGTTACTACTCTACCAAAGAAACAAGACTCGTGTGTTAAAAACTCAACTTAAAGACCCAAAATGAATTCGCTATATTACCAGAGCCTTCTATCAAGGTACGAGGCAGCAGACCCTTCATCCCAACCTGTCATGACAGTTAGGACCGGACACCAAAAGGCAGCGGCGAGATTAAAGCTTTAACTGACCTTTTAGGCAGCTAGCGAGAGCGAAGCTGATGCAGGTGGCAAACAAGTACTAGTCAAAGATGCCCGACAGCAGAGCTTTAACTCCACGCACATACTTGGCAGGAGACGAATCCCTATAGACACGCATGTTTGTTGGCAACGTGGGAAGAAATTCGTTTAAGAAATAGCAGGAGGGAGGATTGATTGACAAATAACCCTGAGTGGGTTAGGACGAAAGTGTCGGGGTTGTGAAGAAACAACGGAAAGGACATGGATCCAGTTTCTTAAGTCCTCGACTTGACCCCTTGATAGAAGGCCACTCTATCCCATCTACCCCAGACTTTACTCCAGAGGACACTAGGCCAACCTGGAGCAAGTCTCATAGCGTCTCAGAGTGTCGCCAATGGTGCTCAGCCTAACCCGATAGATACCATTCCAGATATCCCTGCGGATAGATCCGATAAAAGACAGAGACCAGGAGATTGCCATCCTTTTCAAATAGCCAAGCCTTATTCCTCCTTTTCTCCTTGCTTTTCTTTCTAATCGCAGGTTCGATCCGAAAGCAGAGTGAGTGTATTCATCATGCGCGCATGCTCCAGGGCCACCTGGACAACATCTCCAACAACACGCTCATCGGCGCAGTGAATGCAGAAAACGGCAAAGTCAATAGTGTAACCAATTGGCTCACGGGTGAGAGCGGCGGTGCGGTACCTCAGACTGCAAGGGCGTACAAGCAAGTGTCGCAGCCTTGGGTGGTTATCGGAGACCACAACTACGGCGAGGGTTCCTCATGAGAGCACGCAGCTCTCCAACCGCGACATCTAGGCTGCGTCGCCATCACCGCCCGAAGCTTTGCAAGAATCCACGAGACGAATTTGAAGAAGCAGGGAGTATTGGCGCTCACGTTTATCGACGAGGAGGATTACAACTACGTCAACTCGTCCGATCGTATCAGCATTCATGGTGGCTGATCTAGAGCCGGGCAAGACTTTGACTCTGAGAGTTGTACCGATTGGAAAAAGAAAGGAGTAGTGGATGACTCAGGTGAGACATACAATGAGTCTAGAGAAGATTGAGTGCTTCAGAGCGGGAAGCGCACTCAACTTGATGGCGAACCGGAAGAAGAGGATTGACAGTTCTCCTAGATTGTAGGCAAGCCAACAATGTAATATATACTACAGAATTCCCAATGTGAGATGGAAAAGGCAGTTCTTAGCATGACCAAGATATCATTGTCACTTTTCATCGATGAAGATGAGCTGGCTCATATACTCCTAGAGCTATTGGTAGCAACTAACCCCATTGGCAGTCAACTAATAAAGACAACTTTGGCCGTCTCATTAAGGTGTAGAAAGGGTTTCAGTTGAAGGCGAGATGCTACCGATGATGGTACCTATGACCTCCCCGATAACGTTGCCCCTGGCGTTAGGGGTCACAGTTACCAAAGGTGTCAGGTATAGTGACATTTAAAGCTATCCGCTACCCTATCTATCCAAACGAATGTGCAAGTCCATCATTTCCCAGATACCCTGAAAAAGGCCCAGGCGCAGAACTGATCAAGTTGCGACAAAGTTTACTTCCAAAATACTCGCCCCTCCATCAATCTCCTCGCCGTCCGAAACACTGTCGCAGACGCCAGCTGTCCCTCGTGATTAATATCTGTAGCCACATCTAATGTGCCACTAGCATGACGGACCGTCGTCATCTCCGAGCCCGAGGGGGAACCACCAACACGACATTCTGCCACCGTCGTCCCAGGGATGTTGACAGCTGTCGCAACAGCAAGGGCGACAGTCACGGGGATGGCCTTGTGGGGTTGGCCAACTGACATTGCCCTCACCACGACCGTGTTGGGCTGCGAATCATAGGGCTTTGATACGATTCCAATCTTGGGGACACTTCCAGGAACCGTGTCTTCTGTCTCGGCGAGGCCCATCCTGACTCCAGCCTTTCGACGGATCTCCTCTAGCCGTCCGAGCAACGCCTTGTCGGCATCAATTTCTTGCGGCGAGAGACAACCACTCACACCCAACTCTGCAGCAGGGACGAAGCAGCATGGATTACCGGCATCAACACAAGTGACGCGGGTTCCATCAATCACCTCCGACTTTGCCCCTGTTGGGAATAGCTTCCCTGTCCGCGATCCCGCCGGATCTAGAAACTTGAGCTCCACGCGGGCGCCGGTCCCAGCAACACCGTCAATGGCAAAGTCACCATTAGCAGCAGCTTCACCCTCAACGACTGGGAAGACCTGGTGAATGATTTTACCCGTGTTGGTGTTGTGCACACGGACTATAGTCTTCATATCCTTATCGACAGTCGGAGACGCAACAAGTCCACTGTCGATGGAATATGGGCCAACGGCAGCCGACATGTTACCGCAGTTGCTTGAGTAGTCGACATCGGTATTCTTGATGCCCAATGACACAAACGTATAGTCAACGTCTGCATCGGATCTCTCACTTTTCCCCACGACGCAGACCTTGGACAGGCTAGAGACGCCTCCGCCGAGTCCATCCAGCTGTCGCCCATAGGGATCAGGACTACCAATGCACCCGAGGAAGATTGGACCCCAGGATTCACGATCCTGAGGTAGGTCTTTGGCCTGTAGCATGATGGCCCGGGAGGTTCCGCCGCGGTAGTAGGCAGCGAGGAGGCTGTTCTGCCTCTTGAGTTGAGTGTGGATTGTTCGGCGGAAGCATTGTGATGTCGTTCTAGAGAGGCAGATTGCCCTGTGCAAGGCGCAGGAAGTCGATCGTGAGAACATATTGATAATAATACTCTTTCTTCCGAACGAGAATTTGTTTTACAGGATTCTCCTCAGTTGTTGGTGGTGTTTAAGGGATAAGGGCCGTCGGAAAGATCCGATCGCCCAAGCGCAGAGAATTATCATGTCGGATCCATCCGACTGCCAATAAACTAGACCGCCAGGGGTAACTGTCTTGGTCAAAATATATATCATCTACTTTTCTTTACCTCGAAACTGTCTTCATTGTTCATACATCTTTATCTCCACTCATCGGTATGGCAGCAGCAGCAGTCGAAAACTCCTGCACACAGTCAGCTCTCCAGCCAAGAAAGCGAAAAACACCATGGCGAAATCTTCTCGTCGGAGCCTTTATGAATCTCACTCAAGGCAAGTCCTCACTTCACCCCCAGTATAACATAAAAAAAATTAACAAGCTGACAAAAAGTCACGACCCTGGGTCAACCGATGGAAGTTCTCAAGACGCACGTCGGCGCCAATAGGAATGACTCCCTCAAAGATGCTGTTCGAAAGACATGGGCCCGTGGGGGTGTCCGTGGCTTCTACCAAGGCTTGATCCCTTGGGTAAATTTCCTCCCAAGACTGATGATTTTAGTTCAAAAGCTAACCGCTCCAGGCCTGGATTGAGGCATCGACAAAAGGAGCTATTCTAATTCTCACTTCGACCGAAGTTGAGTACTACGCAAAGCGCCATCTTAACGTTGACAGTGTCATTGCAGGCGGACTAGGTGGAGTTGCTGGAGGTGCAGCCCAGGCCTATCTCACAATGGGTACGCATCCCCTCCCACTCAGCTGCATTGTTTCTATACTAAGCAATCCAACTAGGGTTTACCACCTGTATGAAGACCGTCGAGGTAACAAGAACAAAGAACGCCATGTCAGGAGCCCGTGTACCAGGACCCATGGAAGCCTTCTTAAACATTCTAAGGACAAAGGGCATCAGGGGCGTCAACCGCGGGGTCAATGCCGTGGCTCTTCGCCAAATTACAGGCTGGTCATCAAGAATCGGCATCGCAAGGCTCGCAGAGACAAACATCAGATCATTCAAGGGGAAATCAGCCAAGGACAAATTATCTTTTGGCGAGACGGTTGCTGCCTCGACGGTTGGCGGTGCCCTTAGTTGTTGGAACCAACCCTTCGAAGTGAGTTAAACGTCTATTATCCACCACAGTTGGCTCTTCATGCTTACGTGAAACTCGTTCAGGTTGTGAGAATAGAGATGCAGTCGTTAAAGGCGGATCCAACCAGGCCAGCCTCGCCAACCATGGTCAACACAGCCAAGCATATATTGGCAACGTCTGGGCCACTAGGCTTCTTTCGTGGTATTGTTCCGCGTATCGGCGTAGCTTCTTGGGCAACGATATGCATGGTTGGTTTTGGGGATATTGTAAAGGAGACTTTGGCAAGTCGAGGACCCAAAGCATGATATCTTTCTCAATCAGGGGTATTTGGGGCCTATGGTGGTCAGCAAAACAGTCAACTCCATATTTCCAAACGAAAGCACTATAGAGACTTCTTTACTTACACATTAGACACTGATTATGACTAGGTGCACCTGTCTCGATAATACTACAGATGGCGGTGATCCCTCGTTAATTCTTACTTTCGTCAATCTTTCCCCCTCTTCCTAAATCAATGAAAGGCGTGGTATTCATATCAACAGCGGTCGTCAAATCATGCAGGGTAGCTCTATATATGAGACCATCACTCACAAAACGAAGCTTAATTATCTAAATAAAAGACTTAAGACCACATCGACGGCCGATTACTGCACATTTCTAAATACGAACAAAGCAAGAAAGGCATCATTATGCTGACCAAAACCATATTAATAGAATGCCAACTGGCTACTTTGAGACATATAGAGTACATGTTGAGCAGTATTTAAGTTGATCGAAGCGACTAGAGGTTCCAATCTAACAATCCTGGCTCAATAAAATCTCACTCTGCTTCGTCAGTTATTTCAAATACCCTCCTCGTTCGGCTGCGGCCACCTTACAGCACAGCCTGATGGCCAGCACATCATGACAAACCAGGCTCGGGGAAATCCGAGGTCCTACGTACACCTCGGAAATCAACCAGCCCAGGCTACCTACACAACACCCCTTCTTCATATTCAATACCGCCCCTAGCCGTAATGAAATAGTCTCGAAAACCAACAACTCCTTCAACACACATTGATAAAAACAAGTTTCGGATTCAGTTGTAGAACACCCCATTTTATCCAGTTTACCTGCGGCTATGTAAGCCTCGCGATGCAATACCACCACAAGCTGCATATAGAGCAGCAGGGGGTTTCAGCTCTGGTCTGCTGCGGTCAGTTGATGACTCTTTCCCCCCTATTACCTGCACTTTTCTAAATACACACAAATCAAGCGACGTATCGTTACATTCGTTCAGTTCGCTGGGTGGGTGGCCATAGGTTGAAATGGACATGGCTAAGCTCAGCCGACAGGCAGTGAGTGAGTGAGGTTCGCCGACTGACCCAGCCACATTTGACAACTAGCCGCCGGTTGACTCCTCAAAGGTGTTTTCGAATCAGGTGAAGAGAAAGATGCAGCGGTCTCCTAGGTGGCAAATCGTTGTTTGTCTCACATCCGTGTTGGTCTTCAGCGCTTGTGGGAGCGCCTATTCCGTCGTCTTGGAGAGTAGTTTTATGATTTCTGGCACCATCTCTCTATTAATTAATCTTTATTCTTCAACAAGGTTTATCAGAAACTCTGAGCTCGAATGCCGGTGAAGTATGGCGCTCAAGTTACAAGATATGAAGACAACGGGCTACCCGTCCGAGTCAACACCACAGCCACCACCAACACAGGCAATAAACAAACTACTATACCATCACCTACCTAGGTTCGTTTCACTCAGAGACATCCAAGCCTCACACGGGCCGAACCGACTGGTCAATCCCAAGCCCATTCATCCAAGCCCCCGGGGCACCCTCTCAGGCAAATTCAGCTGTACAGTGTCTCTACTAAGCCTCTACCGTTGTGTCAAAAGTCCCATTTGCCTATTCGTAGCCTGATTTTGACTGCGCCCTTGCAGATGTTGTAGGCGCTTAAAAGGATCAGAGCCTGCTTTGGATGGCGATAAAAGCTTCAAAGGAACAAGCAATTCTTCACCTTTGTAAATCCAAAAACACATCATCAAAACCTTCTATCCTCTCAAGTCACTAAAACAATGTTATCCCATCTCCTCCTCTGCCTACTCCCCGTGGTGTACGGCATCATCCACAACGAAGCATACGACGAATACCCCAACTGTGCCATCACATGCCTCTCAACCAACAGTACCGAATACCCAAACAACTTTGCCAACAACTGCGACTACGCAAGCGGTGAATGCTGTACGGGTTCGTACAGGGAAATCATCGCCGCAACATGGGAATGTGTCTGGTCACACTGCCAGCAGGAAAGGTCCTTGGAGGCCTTTGGGACATTTGTCGAATTTTGTGAAGACATGGGACATCCACTTCGAAAAGAGGATATACCCACAGGGTATGAATCTGTCGTAGAAGATGTCGACGATGAAGAGGATGAAGACAAAGACGATGATGACGATAGTAAGTTACAACATCAAAACTTTCCCAAAGCCTTACTAACACATTTGGAAGAAAAGATCGTTGGGCCCCTAACGAAAAACCAGATCATTGGCATCGCGCTCGGAGCAGGAGCAACTGCAATTATAACAACTGTTGTTCTTATGATCAAATGCTGTTTTCGGGAGGCGTGGATTAGCTGGCGTAACCGCCATTAATAACACACTTGTGGGTAGGAGGGAACAAGATCCAACTCTTTTCAGATATGCAACACAAAATTGTATCAAGTGTACTTGGGGATTTCCTAATATTATAGCTGGTACTATAGATTTCTTTTATTTCCTATTTAATCATTCTTATCATACTTTATTTCCTACATTAAAAAGAGGACAAGCTGTGGCTGTGTTGTCCCCTGTCATCTCCCCCACACTGTAGGGTAGCTACAATACCCCTATTTACACGTGCAGAAGGCCCCTCCTCCCTTAGGTTAGGTAGGTACGGTAATTTAGATTTCCCTTTTGGTGACCGCCTTTATTTCTCCAGGGTGTCCCCTCCTCCCCTCATCCAGCGCCAACACCAACGAAAACAAAAAAACAGGCCAGCAACAAGCAAGCCCTTCAATCTTACTCAAAGATTGTTGTTTCTAACTCTTCACGAGCTCCTGATCTCCCTCTACAAACTCACTTCGCCATGTCTCTCCACGTTCCTATGGCGCATCGCCCCAAGGATCAGGGCGCCACCAAGGCCGTCATCTTGGTATAGCTTCAACCTCCTGACTCTACACCTCAACAAACCAGCTAACTTCCTTACCTTAGGTCGGCGGTCCTTCCCGAGGAACGCGCTTCCGTCCTCTCTCCCTCGACGTCCCCAAGCCCCTCTTCGAGGTCGCAGGCCACCCCATCATCTGGCACTGCCTCTCTTCCGTCGCGCGCGTCCCCAACAAGCAGATCCAAGAGGTCTACATCATTGGTTACTACGACGAGTCCGTCTTCCGCGACTTTATCAAGGACTCTGCGAAGGAGTTTCCTGCCATTACTATCAAGTACCTCCGCGAGTACGAGGCTCTCGGTACTGCGGGCGGTCTGTACCACTTCCGAGATGCTATCCTCAAGGGCCGTCCTGAGAGGCTGTTTGTTCTCAACGCCGACGTCTGCTGCTCGTTCCCTCTCGATGAGATGCTCAAGCTCTTCAACGACAAGGATGCCGAGGCTGTTATCCTCGGAACCCGCGTGAGCGACGAGGCTGCTACAAACTTTGGTTGCATTGTTTCCGACGCCCACACACGTCGTGTTCTTCACTACGTCGAGAAGCCCGAGTCACGCATCAGCAACCTCATCAACTGCGGCGTGTACCTCTTCTCCACCGAGGCCATCTTCCCCTCTATCCGTTCCGCCATCAAGCGCCGTCTCGACCGCCCCGCTCGTCTTGTTTCGTACCCCTCTTCCGACAACCTCGAGAACAGCTTCATCCTCCCCGACGACGATGATGATGACGAGGAGAAGAAGAGCGAGGTCATCCGTCTTGAGCAGGATATCCTCAGTGACATGGCCGATAACAAGCAGTTCTTTGTCTACGAGACAAAGGATTTCTGGCGCCAGATCAAGACAGCCGGCTCAGCTGTCCCCGCCAACGCCCTCTACCTCCAAAAGGCGGCTCAGTCCGAGCTTAGCGAAGAGCTCGCCCCTCCCAGCGCGCACATCGTTCCTCCCGTCTTCATCCACCCTACCGCCGAGGTGCACCCAACCGCCAAGCTGGGTCCCAACGTGAGCATCGGACCCCGAGTCCACATTGGTGCTGGTGCTCGTGTCAAGGAGAGCATTGTCCTCGAGGACTCTGAGATCAAGCACGACGCCTGCGTTCTCTACTCCATTATTGGTTGGGGTAGCCGCGTTGGCGCTTGGGCTCGTGTTGAGGGCACTCCTACCCCTGTTGGAAGCCACTCGACGAGTATCATCAAGAACGGAGTCAAGGTTCAGAGTATCACCATCCTGGGCAAGGACTGCGGTGTCGGCGATGAGGTTCGCGTTCAGAACTGTGTCTGCCTGCCGTACAAGGAGCTTAAGAGGGTACGCTACCTACAAACTCACGATCATGGACCAATGCTAACAGACAATAGGATGTCGCTAACGAAGTCATCATGTAAGCCCAGTACTGCTTGTACACCCATGATATTAGACACGCGCAGAGACGTTGTCCTTGACAATGTATGCACGATAAAAGCCTAGGATGCTATCTGCTTTGCTTGTTGAAGCTGCAGCACAGCACATGACGTAATGGAGGAGGTATATAGCCAGGACCAGCACAGCACATGAAAGCAGACAAGGTGTTTCAGTTCAGTTGGCGCACAGAAAAAGCGGCACATGATAGATCAAGTGAGTATACCAGAAAAAGCAACATGGGCGTGTATTCCGTCCAAGTCCTCTCCATCAGGAGTCGTCTCCATCGAGAGTCGTGCTACACACAATTCCTCCTCTTCTCATGTTGTCTAAGAGTCGTGCTATGACCTATCCCTCTCACGCCCTCTAAGATCCAAAGTCTCCATCCAGGGGTATTCATCCGTATCATGCCCCTCTCTAGGGGCGACGTCCTCTGTATCCTTTTGCTTACTTCCCTTGCCCCAAACGGTCAAGCGTCCAACACTCCAGCCAACCCCTCCTCTTGTCCCGGCTGTATGAGGTAAAATAGCTCTATCTATCCGAGAAATGTACCAATGAGATCCAGGCTATATATAGGTACCCGTACTGTAGTGCTGCAAGGTTGCGTATCATTCGTGTCTTCGTTTGAGTTCGTGAGATGTGACTTTCCGAGCGAGACTGGTTTCTCACTTGAAGTCAAATAGTCAAATTCGCTATCAAGTGGTAATGGAGATCACTCCTCTCTCTTGATGTTGAGCCGGCTTGGTGTTCTGGGTAGCATTGGGCTGCTGGGTCTGCTGGTGGTTAAACCAAGAGGTCCCTCATAGTCCAGTGGGTTGACGCTTAGCCGGTTTGCCGCCATGTTTCGAGGCGTCTGATACGGCTCAATAGCCGCTTTCTCAAAAGTGTGGATCTTAATTGGCGGAGGGCGACGAATAACCCGATCCGAGGCATTGTATATCCAGGTAGAGAGGAGAACAAGGGAAGTGCCGAGAATGAACTATACCGGATATCAGTACCGACTATAGCGCCACCATTCCAGCTGGGAGAACTTACCGTTAGAGACACTTCAAAGTTGAATACCAAGACGCTAATCAAGAAACTAATGACAATGCTGATGCTTGTCGCAAAGTTCTTGACAATATTGTCGGCATCACGAATCACCACGCTCGCCAGTATGCCGCCTGCAGCTTGGAGGAAAACGGCAGTCCAGACGACCCAATTGTAGCCCTCAAAGAAGCCATGCTCGCTGATACCCTCTCCGTCTTGCCAAATGACACCACCCAGTCCAGCAGCGAAAATCGAGTAGAAGCTCAGCTGCACGTTTCGGATCCAGACGCTTGCTTGTGTTGGGCTCTCTTTCAGGAGCTTCTCAAAGTAGACACCCGTCAAGCCAGACACAGTCGCAGCCACGAGGACAGAAGTAAGGCCGACCGAATAGTTCATGAGGGGATCAAGAGGAGGCAGGTCATTGTCGATACCCTGGTACGTCGCAGATCGCTTGGCGAGTTTTCCAGAACCACCATCACTAGGGACGTGACCGAGTTCGTGGAGTGAGCGGGGAAAGAAGTGGTCCGTCATGTGGCGCAGAGGGACGTAGGAGGGGCTAGATGAGGAGCTGCCTTGTGGAAGGGAGACGACCGAGACACCCAGCGTGAGGATGATGAGGGCGAACCAGCGCTTGGGACCGAGGTGTCGACGGAGAAGGACGACGCTGAAGAGAGCAGTGATGAGAATCTGTAGTCCGTTAATTTCCTGTTCTAAGGCGCATTGTGAAGCACGACAAACCTTGAGCTGGTAAAGCACCTGAAAGTGTACAGCGTCCAAGTTTCCAACAGCCACATACTGCAGCAGGTTCTGAAGGGTATAGAACGCGGCCGTTAGCGCAAGCTTCCAGCCATCGCCCGCAAAGACCGAGTTGTAGATTTGCTCAAACAGGACGGTGGCTGGCGTCGTGGGAGCCAAAGTTTTGGAGGTGTCGTAGATGGCTAGGGAGAGGGACACGGCGAGCTTAATGATCTCGTTAAGGAAGACGGCGGTCGAGGTGAAGTAGCGGTGGTCGCCAGTCGGAGGCATCATGCGGGAGTAGTGCATGATCTATAAGTCGTTAGCATTGCTTGTATAGCTGTAGAGCTTGATCGCGTACTAATATGAGGGCAGAGTTTTGAAAAGTCAGCTACAAAAGGAGTCAGCGCAAAAGAATCCCACAAGCCAGAAGCTGGCAGAGCTTGATCCTACCGTTGTAAGCGACCATTGCTTCTTGGTGAGCCCCAGAAAGGTGCCCTGGCTCGCAGCTGGAGCTTTAGGATACTGGAGGATCGCCATGGTTCAAGCTTGAGAGTAAAAACCAAGGTGACGCAAATGCGATGCTGTAGAAAGAAAGAAAAAGAGGCTGTATCCCCTCGGTGACCTTGTGTTTAAAGGAGTGAAATGCGCCTGAAACCGCGACGAGCCAACTTGCGACGGTAGTTACCGAAGGCGCAATGCGACACAGCAACGAAAGCGGCTTTCTGTGAGCCCGCTTGCTGGTCAAGTGTGGATGTAACTCGAGATGGCTCGTCCCCTCGAATAATTGCGTCGCTCAATTGACGTCGATAGCTGTACTCTTCTTCCTTCCCAGGTCTTGGTCAAGGTCCCTCCGCGATCGCAAGCGCGTGCCGTGCTGCCAAGGCTCGGGAGCCAAGAATTCGAGGGGTTCGGGCGGTCGTCTCTCGGCGTCGCGTGTCCGTGCTCGTTTAACGAAAAAGGATCCTCCCAACTTGGAGAAGATGTTCGAAATCAACATATACGGAGTTCAAGTGAAAAAGCAAAAGAGAAGAGAGGAAGAAAGAAAAGTCGAAGGAAGGGAGGAAGAGGGAAAGAGGCGGGGAGGAGGATCCTCAAAAAAGGAAACCTGCATTGGACAGAGACACACCCTGGGGGAGTGAAACAAGAGTCCAAAAGAAGAAAAGAAGAAAAAAATGCCAAGAAGGAATAGGACAAGCATGGAAAGTGTACCGAGCCAACCAAGTCCTTTTCCCCTGTCATTCAGTAAGAAAAAAAAAAGGAGAGTCCGAGTTACGGTAAGGCAGGCTGAGAGAGAGTCAGGCATGGGCAGGAACGCATGTGGCAGTGAGTGGTGTGCCCTTTTTTTTCTTCTCCACTATTTTGGTGGCGGGGACGGGCCTGACAGGGCAGGACAGGGGCACAGCTTGCTTTCCTTTCCCAAGCTCTCTTTTTTTGTTTCTTGTTTCTTCAACACAAGAAGCTTTTGCTTTTCTTTTTCATGCAGGTTGTCAACGATTGGATGCCCCTTTCTTCCACAGACAGTGTTAGTTTTGACTCCTGGTTTTAATAAATGTCTAATACCATTTGTGTTTTTCTCTCTAATTGAACAATTAAATAAATGGTTGCATACGAAACCTCCACCAACCAGCACCTTAAACCAACCCCTGTCACAATTCCCAAAAAGTGCCCCTGACCCCTTATCCACTAGGATGCACCCCATGCCTTTTCTTTCTCCGTTCGGGTCAGGAACTAGAGAAGAAAAAGCTTTTTACCTAACTCCGTGTCTTTTCAACCGGCGTGTGAAGAAAGCTCGTATTGTGAACACAAAATAGTCGTGATTATTGGAGCTTCATCTCGTTGTCTAGACAAACACTTGAGAGCGGTGGCAAGCTAAAAGCATGGCTTTTTACTAACCCCTGTTCCCACTCCCACTATTGAGCGGGGAAATAGCTCGAGAACATCAGGGTTGTCCATGCTTTCACGAGTGACCTACAATACATGTGTGAACCGTGTCGGTGTGGGATGGCTGGGCTGAGCCGATGGATATCCATGCGCGCACGAGCATCGCCTTGATCAATGGGACTTGTCGAGCTGGTGAGATCTCTCTTTCCAGCCTGATAGTCCGCCCAGTTCACCAAAGTGAGATGCATCTCTCGTTAAGGCTGAACACTCCGCTCTCCCTCACATCACATCTCCACCCCATTCATTAGCTTCAACACCTCCTCACGCCAAACCAACCTGGAACCCCAGCACATGTTCCAACACATTCTTCTCCGCATTTTTCATCAAAGGCTCATCTCCATCTCCTCGGCTTCACAAGCATCCATCTCTACCCCCGGCTCCGATCCCGTCTCCGGCGCCGATCCTCATCGTCCAACCCCACAAACCTCCACAATCGAGGCCGAGTTTCCGACAAACAACCTTGGACATTGTTTCGTCGCCGTCATTGATTTGATACAAATACGCGGGGAACAATCCTTTATTACGAGCTCTGCTTCTTTTACGGATTTCACTCCATAGCAATCCTAGTCATGGCGTAATCCGTTTCTGTCAGCTTCCCTTTGGTCTAACGTCTGCCTCAACGTCATGCTTGGTGACGTACAACTCGCATGGCTTTGACGCGACCCAGCCACGTAGCCACCGTTTTTGACGTCAACCAAGCCTCCGAGATGCAAGATCCGTAAATGCAATTAATCCAGTCTTGTCCTGTAGTCACACAAACTGCGGCTTAGTACAGACGCGTCGTTCCACGGGACTGGACTAACTTGGTGTGCCTTCAACGTCTCAGCTTCAAGCTAAATGATCTTGTGATATGATCCAGTGACAAAATATCTGTGATACCGCATGATACTGTACCATCCATCACTCACCGCTCACTCAGAAATCATCACCAAAGTCAAAGGTAATAAACCTCTATTTGTGCCTTCTCGGCCTGCGAGACAAGTACTCAGCTGTTGCTAGACATATCACTCCTTGATCCCCAATCGTCCATCCAGCTTGTGCAATAGCTCGCATCTGTCTCTCACCCAAATCATCTCTCTTCAAATCGTCACCTCAATGCACATGAGTAGTCCATACCGTAGACGAGCCACCAGGTTTCCCTCGTCAAGCACTGTTGTGCGACCTGACTTCAATCCCGGCTTCTCTGCCTGCTGCATCAAGTCTTGAATAATCACTTCCCAATCCGCAAGCAATGCCGTCTTTGCCTCCATAGGATCGTAGCTCCAGGCCATCCAGCTGACCGAGTCAATGTTGGCGTTGGCGCTACTCTCGGGGTACGGAGTCGCTTGAGCCGGGCTTGGTCCATGTCTGGGGAGACTGTGAAAGTTCCAGACGCTCTGCTTGGGCAGCATCAAGCTAGCGCTCAGGGAGCTGAGTGAAACATCGCCAACTTGGTCATGCCCCAAATTGCTGTCACTGCCGAGATGGTCAACAAAGGCGATGTGATTCTCGCTGCGGAAGAATGCCAGAGATCCAATCTCAAACGTCGGATAAAGGCTACTTCCGGAGATTCCAGCCATCCAAGAAGTAAAGCACACACTGAAAGAGGAAGCGCCTTCATCGAATTCGTTATTCCGTGACACCTCAGAGGTTAGGCTGTTTTCGTGGCCGAGACGGTCCTCCTAGGCAATCCGCATCTTCAGTCCACTCCTGTCCTCATCCTCCAGAAGGTCGTCAATGTCGTCATCCAAAGCACAAGGTCGCATCACCGAGTCCGACTTATTACCCAGAAGACACGACATGTCAGCATCTTCGTGCAGGAGATTCGGGTATTTGTCGACGAATGACTTGATCCGAGGAGAGATGTCGCGTAGGTTGGTTCGTTGGAGGGTTGCCGGGTTGAATCCGTAGGCGATGCCGTTGTCTCGCATGAAACGGAAAACGTCAAAGGGAATGTCCTGGGTTAATTGAGCCTAAAAACAATGATAAGCACGTTATTACGAGCCCATAAACCAGAAATATCACTTACGCCAGGCTCAATTCTCCAGAACCAGTCATAGTCACGAAGACGTCTCTCCTTGGCAAACGGGGCCGAGTTCCAGCGATTCATCTGGCGGACGTTGGCAATCGGCTTTCGTGTCTCGGCGTTGTTTTCCATCTTGTTCTCCTGCGAATTCTGAACCCGAGAGGGGTCGGTCCATCCGGGAATGACCAGGTTCTCGTTGGGAATGACTTCGTAGATGCAGGTGGCATTGGTAGCGTTGGATGTACGTTCTTTGAAGTCGTCACCGAGCATTTCGGTGCTGAAGAAGATCCACTGATACTGGTAGCGGTTGTTGAACTTTTCTTCCAGTTGCTGCATGGTGAAGAGCATAGCATCGAGGTCGTAGTCGTGGGCAAGGGTTACCAAGGCGGCCCGAGGAGCCTCCCCAGTAGGCGGAGGCGAGGAAACACCACGCACAGGCGATGTGAACTGAACAAGGACCATGACCCATGCCCACAGCACGGTGGTCAAATGAAGTTTCGCCATGTTGAAGGCTGGTCGATGTTCAGGTGGTTCGTTCGAGTTGAGGTAATGAGAGGAGCAGGTATACGGTCAAAGGTACGAACAGGGAGCAGACCGAGAGGGCAGAGAAAAGAAGGAACGAAAAGGAGTTCACAGAAGGGAAAATGAAAAAGGAGCGTGGGGGGAAAGTAATCAGGTTGACGTCTCAGACGTGCCGAAGTCGGGGATTGTTCAATTCAAGGTTGAATGAAGTAGAATGATGAATCAAAAGGGATAAATAAATGACAAGAATCAGAAAGAGGGGGGAGAAGAATCGGGGACTCTGCCTTATTGTAGGTGAAGCCTGAGGCGAGAATGAGGATGCATGTGACCTGAGCTTGAGGTGGCAGTTGCGAGCAGTGCCAGTTTTGACCGAGATCCCGCTCGTGGTTGATCGATCTGAGGTTTAGGCAGGAACTCCACGATCTTGAGGCGGCCGAGATCAGGAGCGAAGCGGGGGAAATATCCGAAGCCGGAGGAGATTGTCCGGTGAATAAACAATATCAGGCAGCTCATTCAGGCATCAGCAGGAGGCATTTGACCAATTCGAGCTTGGTTTGGGAAAATGATGATTGAAGGGCCGATGTTGAATGTGCCCGCTCAAGAGAGAAAGGAGAAAAGAGCTTGGAAGGGGCAATTGTTCAGGACGAATCGCTCAAAGGGCACAACATGCACCTGCAGCAATGATCAGCAACTCCTCAATAACCGGGCGAGTGCGACATACCTCGCAGAAGGCAGAGGCTTGAATCAAGATACATCCAAGCTGTTGTGCTAGGTTGAGGCAGGTGGTCTGATAACAGAGAGCGAGCGAGGGAGAGATCCTTGATCACGCGGAGATGAAGTGCTCATTAGAAGCGACAGTGATTCCATGCCTCTGCCGTCGATTACACCAGAAACCCCCCTCCCCTCTGCGAAGAAAGAAGAAGCCGTCTTAGAAATTCAACTGGTCCTTGATCAACAATCAGCGATATCCTACCGCCCGTGTCCCTAACCTGAAATCGCCCACAAGCATCCTCTCCAATAGATGCATCCTAAACGCCGGCCTCGCCCAAGCAGAAAACAAGCCTCATCCGCCCCCATTTGACCAAGCCACAGACAGAGAGGCAACTATACTGATACAGGTTACAATAGTCCCTCAAGTCTCCACGTCCATCGACTCCACGTCTACCGAACCGTCCTCTGGGCTGATGTCCAGCACTCTCGCGTATTGAACCGTCAATCGTTGTAGCTCGCGGTATTTGCCTGTGTCTGGTTAGCTCCTTGATCCCATGTATAAATGCCCATGAGAACTTACCGAGAATCATCACCACACCCTTGAGTAGTTCCTTTCGATCCCAGCCACACAAATCACCCTCCTTGCTGAACCAACCACGCGCATTATCCGTCTTCTGTTCATCATCATCATCAAGGATGCCACCCATGAGACTGTTGAGGAGTTCTTCCACCTTGCCTCGGGCGCCCTCAGCACCCAGTCGCTTGGCGTACATGAACAGATAGAGTCGGAATTCGTCCTGTGCTCCCAGCTGCATGGCACCTGCGATTCGATTCTCCAGATGCGCTATGCTGACACTACTCTCCAGACCCTCTGCCTCCTTCCGCTGCACAAGCATCTTGATAATACGCTGCAAGCTGTAGGACCTACCCTTAAGAAGGAACTCGTTGGTTGTATGTCGTTCGAGGAATGGTATGATGCCTGATGACACCGTGGGCTTGCTAGAATCCTTGTCTTTACCCTCCTTCGAGTTCGGGCCCACGGCAGTAGACTGCAGGGCGGAAATAGAGGAGTCATTGGAGTTCCAGTACTGGGAGCCGACAGCCCACCAGGCTTCGCTCAGACGTTGCCAGACGTGCATCTCTCTGGCGTAGTAGTGGCCATCGCCATTGCTCAACGTGACAATGATGTGGCCGGTGGTGTTGAGATGTGCTGACGTGATTCCTGGGCCTGGTGTCGCGCTGTGCTGGTTAAGCGAGGTCGTAGCAATATCCAGGAGAGGACCCAGAGAGACTGGAGGATGAGGCGAGGTTTGCGTCTTGAGGTCCCAGACATGGGCGAGGCCAACGGCCGTGATACAGAGCAGCCAGTGATCGCGAGCTTCGAGAATGACAGGTTGCGATTCCAGTACCATTGGGTTGAGCAATCTTCTTCCCGCAGGTGTCCAGGTATGAAGAGACCCGTCTTCACAGGCCACTGCCCAGAAGTGCTTGGTAGCTGTTACCAGAATAATAGCTCGTGGTAAGAATTCTTCCCAGATAAGAGCACCCCTTTTAGTGACCGTGACGTGCGAGGGATCCCTTGGGTTGGCGTCATTCTTGGCTTCCAGAATGATGTTCTCCGCCACCTTGGTTGCCTCTTCCAGAGAGCTGTCCCCTTGAAGAACACCTCGCTCCAGCGGCCGTAGAATATGAGACCTCACCTTGGGCACAGCCAGTCTGACCGAGGCCCACGCGATGGAAGGATTCAAGACGGCTGGTCGGAGGAACTCGGGCGTCGGGACCACACCATTCTGCACAGGCGCGAGGGTGGCGGGTTCGACGCCGTCGGGGCCATTCGTAACAATAGGGATTGGACCGGTTGTTGCTCGTTTTGAGACGTGTTCATCCTCCTCATCGCCCTCGACGTTCATACGCCTCTTGTTACCAAGCAACATTGCGGCAATGCCTCCCTTGGGCAGCCCATCGAATGGCTTTGTGAGATCGAGGACAGTAGTTGGCGCATCGTTCTGGGCTGCCTTGTTGGTAGTAGTCGTACCAACCAGCTGTGTTTGGGGCAACGAGGACTGGCCAGTTCCCGATGAGGATACCAGCAGAGGTGCTACTCGTTTCTTGCCATCCTTGCCAATGGTGACTCGTGACTTGAGCTCCTTGACTCGCTCAGCAGTCTTGTCCGCTGTCTCTTCTGGCTGCTTTTCTGGCTCCTTTTCTGGCTCTGTCTGACCATTTGTTGTCGGCTTTGAAGCTGCGCTTGGCTTGGTACCGTTAGTGACTGGTGTAGACTCCTTTGTCGATTCGGAAAAATCGCCCATCAGCGCACCCATCCTTGACTCGACAGCTCGTGACTCGCCCGCCTTGCTCTGGTTCTCTAGCAAGAGACCTTCAACATCCTCTGCGATACCCATCCCTTTTCTCGAACCGCCGTACTTCTGTAGTGCCTTGATGTTCTCCTCAGGCTGCGCGACCCAACCCAATTCACCCTCGGAGAATTTGGCAACCACAATGCTGCCGTCGAGACTCGAGGCGTACAGTGTCTGGCCGTCCGGGGTCCATGCCAGGTCGGATATCGACTTTCCAGCAAGATCCTGAAGTATAACCACGGGTCTTGATGTATTTGTATTCCATATGCTCAGAGTCTTGTCCTGGCCTGCCGATGCAATAACCGTCACAAGCGATCCAGTATTACCGTCAGATGCTGTGCTCGAGTCCGGTTTTACTGTATGGAAAAGTCGTGGGGAGAACATGCAAACTTCGGTGGGAGCCTCGTGACCGATCAGGTTGATCTCGCTGTCCCATCTCGTTCGCTCGATGATAGCAACAGAACTGACGGGTCCATTCACAGCATTGGCGGCGGCAATATGGTTGCCATCGGGGGACCAAGAACAACGTCGGAAGTATGTTGTAAGGGGAGAGCTCTTGAACGGCGCGCTAATCGTGGTCTCGAGGACAAAGTTGTTAACCATGTCATGCTGAGTCGCATTGGGCGCAGGCGAAGTGAATCGGAAAATCTTTATAGTCCGATCGTCGCTAGCAGTCGCAAAGAACTTGTTAGCAGGGTCAAAGGTGATACCCTTGACGTGACTCTGGTGGGCAGGTAGTGTCTTGAGCTTCTCAAAGGTATGCCCAGACCAGACAACCACCTTGGAGTCGAGACCGACGGAAACGAGTATCGAGGAGTCGTAGGACCATGCGAGGTCCTGTACATCGTTGTCGTGGCCAATCAAGCGCTTGTACGTCTTCCAATTCTCAACCGGGGGTTCCTCGTTGGAGCCAAATGTCGCCGCGGGAGGTCCTTTATCGAGGTGGTACACACAGATGATCTTGTCGTCGGCGCCACTGGCGAGGTAGCGGCCGTTGGGGGAGAATCGAACCGAATGAATCGTGCCAAGGTGGTGGCTCATATGGCAAAGCTGACGTGGCTTGTTGTATTCGGAGTTGTTGGCATTGTAGATGGATTCAGTCGACCAGATTCGCACGTGTCCATCGCCTCCTGCTGTCGCAAGACGTTTCCCGTCGGGAGAAACATGACAACTATAGACCTCAAAGTCCTTTTGCTCGCCACTATGGCTAAGCCATGAAGGCTTGATGATGTGCATGTTGGAAGGGCGAGCTACATGCCCGAGGGACGATCGCGATGGGAGGTACCCTTGAGCCGAGGGGCGGCGGGATCGGGATCGATATCGGAAGTGATTTGTCTTGGTTTCGCGATCGATTTGAGAGTGATGCGATAGTGATAATCGGCGAAACGCGCCGAAAGGGTTGGGTGATAATTGGTGATGGTGATGCTAAAGTTGAAGTTGAATGTTGGATGTGACGCGCTGTCGCGTTTTTCGAGCTCAGTCAGTCAAAAAAAAGCCAGGGTCAGCTCCTGCCTTTGAGTACCCGCAAACGCAGTCATTGGGCAAGCTTGAGCCGGTAAGACTGGGGCCAGGTCAGGAAAAGAGAAACAAGGCAGCACAGCACAGCACAGTCTTGGCTTAAAAGGTAATAATAGTTTATCTCAAAGAGACTTCTAATAGAGATTCGCGTTACTTGATTTCTTTTATATAAATCTAATCATGATTCCCTTGATAGAGCTCGAGTTGCTCTCCAGCTGTTGTGTTGATGCTCGTTTATTTCTTGACTCGTGCTCACCAACAATGGCTGAAAGTCATTGGGCAAGCTCCCACCGATTGACTGGGGCTTTGCAGAGCATGGCTTCCCCAAAATAAACCATCAGGCAAACATGATTGGTCAACCCGGAGCAACTTTGATGCGCTAATCCCTTCCAATTGTCCTGTCGCGTCCCCGTGTAAGTTCCTTCACCGAGTCCCTTTGTTCAACAACTCCTCCGGGCCAATCCCACGATGCAGCCTCTTGTCCATTCACGTCCTTTTTCTTATTCCAGTGCGGCAAAGAATCAGATGGCGTGTCACGGACATTTTTTCAGACGTCGGAAATCACAAGGTTCTCCTGTTGCTCCTCTTCGAGTTGCACCGTAGTCATCCTCCAATCTTTTGCCCCCCTGGCAAATGTGCGAGTGCGAGATGGTTGGATGCAAGAATCGCCCTACCAATGCCCTTGGATCACATGTTCTTGACCGGTCAGAAGCGCCTCCGGGCGACAAGTGCCAGTGCCACTCTCTGTGTTTTGTCCTTGGGTCGCAATGGGGCCCTCCTTTGGAATGGATCCTAGAGGTTGGTCCTGTCCGTGATTGAAAGGCGTGCGGTGCCGTGCGGTGCCGTGCGTCGAGGGAAACACCATTTCGAAATCATGATCATCTCAGACCACCCCCTCCCGGCGGAGCGGTCGGATCTGTGCCAGTCAAGCCTCTTGTCTGGGTTGCAGTATTTTGCTCGAGGAGCCTCTGGGGGCGTAAGAGTTGTTCAATGGGTGGGCACACACAGTGGCATTCCCCTTTTTCTGTTCTTTGAGGCGCCCTTTGGTCTGACCGCTCTTCGTTCAACGAGTGTTGGCGAATTGCCCAGCCATGTTTCGGAACACCCTTGAACGTCAGCATCCTTTTAAACATGAAAATATCCTCCATCGAAATCTCGTCCAGGAATTGACCATGAACAACACAAATCTTCTCTGCGCAAACTCGTCCAGCTCGCTCACCAAGATGGCATCGTCAACTATAAAATCAGAGCCCTTGTTGGCTCACTTCTCGTCGGCTCGCTCGGCAGCATCTTGCATCAGTGATTCGAGACATTATCGACGACGACAGAGAAAACCGCAACTCCCCTACCTGCAGAGAAAAATTGCAACTCGAGAAGACATGTCAACCCCAACTTCGGTTTGTGTTGGCCTGGAACTGGAGTTCTTGGTGGCTATATCGACCGCTGGAGCCTCCCCTGGTGAAGGTCGATGGATTTGCCTTGCATCAAAGAAAGATGTCGATGGCTTTGCCATTGGCGACTTCAGGCCCGTGGAGGGCCCATGCATTCACAAGGTATGCCAAGTCATGGCCAGTGGTGGTGCCCCCGTTGGGTGCAAAGACTTGCCGCTCCTCAAGTCCAATCCCAGCCCTGGGCAAGTCTCGGGCTCTAGCCTCGTTCAGCTCACAAAGACCAGAGAAGACATTCGGGTCTGGAATAAGGAGGCTGCGGTATCGACTTCTGGAACTGTGGCACCATCCAACTACTGGTTCGTGGTGCCGGAGCGACATCTGACCCAGGACTGCGTTAGTAAGTCCAGCAAGACGCCCTCTGTCAAGTACGCCTGGTTCGGAACTGAAATAAACAGTCCAATCCTCATTCGACCTCAAGAGTTCAGTCAAGGGCTCCCGACACTGAGAAGGTGTCTGAAGGGTATCCAGGACAATATGGTGGTTGGACTTAACTCGGGCTGTGGTCTGCATTTACATGTCAACGACGCCGGAAACATGAAACTACAGACGGCGCTCCGGGTCGTAACCTTGGTGTGGCACCTCGAGGATACGCTACTCTACCCGTTGTGCCACCCTCATCGATCCAAGTCACCTTTTTCGATGCGCGTTAGTGTCGAGTCCTCGATCGCCATGGAAAAGGGGGAGCCCGCAGTGTCTGGAGAGGGTGCCGCGCTTATTGCGCTGCTCACGGAGCTCATGGGGAAGTTCAAGGGCCGCAAGAAGGTTGACAAGAAACTCGTCGGAGCTATGAAGCGGCTCTGGGCCCAACCGGACCTCACCAGCCTCGGACTTGCACTTCGAAAGTTCAACGAGGGGCCCGTCCACACGACCACGCGCTGTGCTCTGGTCGTAAGCAAGTACAACACGGTCGAGTTTCGTTACCCAGAGTCGACGTTCGACGCCGACTTCATCTCGTGCTGGACCGACTTGGTACGACACTTGTACGGCATCGCCATGAGGCCTCAAGCTGACTTCAGCCGGGTTCTCACTCGCGTGTACGATCTCGCGACTCGTGACCAGATGCCCGGATGGGGTGAGATGATGGCGGCTATCGAGTTCAAGACGAACATGGACCGCTGGCAGGTACGATTGGGGCAGTATGCCAACAACCTAAAGGACCTGGACAGCCAGGGCATCCTCCCGGCATCCGGGCGTTAGGTGCTGCAGTGCTATTTCTGGTTTTGTAATTGAGAATCTCGGCAAGGTTGGCGTTTGGAACACAAAAGGAATCACGGGGATATCAGCAGGATCGCTGAATGGGATCCTGGGTTTCACGGGATCCGGAGTTTGGAGTTTGTAATGGTAACATAGACAAAATGATCAAGGTTTTTGTGCTTCTATATATGATCCACGACATGTGAACGCGTATCCATGACACATTATAAGCTGACCGCATTGTTGGTATTTTACAATGATGCTCTCTAGAAGTGAAGTATTGACAACCTTATGACTGGTCTCAACTAAACATAAAGTAAGTCGGCCGTTGAACGTCATCTCGAGTGCTAACATGAACTCGAGTTCGAGGAGTTGCACGAGGCCAAGGAGGTAAGGAAACGAGGCCACCCAGAGGGATCATGAGTACTCGAGTACGTAAGTCATGAAGTGGGCAAATAACTCCTAACTGGATAGCATGCATACAGAACACGGCGTCTTATACTTAGGTGCGCTTGCTCTAATCTTCCTAAAGGCTATATAGCAAAGACCCATCTCCAGAATTTGGTGGTGCGAGGGCTAAAGTGGCAGCTAAACATATGTCACCCATCCCAGACTACATGGATTACAGACAGGCTGGCTACCTACAATCCTCGAGAGGTTGGAACAAGTCTAACCTAGGAGCATTACCGCCAAGAAGCAGCCATTTAACCAGAGGGCAGATATACTTGTCAATGTCTATCCTCAGCATCTGTATTTGATGAAACACTTCCTCTTCCACCACCCTCTGGCACAGGCTTCTTCCTCTCCTCCATCATCGCTCTAGCTTCAGCAGTCCCATACTTCTCCATTTCCCCCATCACCTCAACATCCTTCTCCCGCACGGCATCGTCCATAGCCCGCCAGCCTTGCCAGTCAACGACGTTGCGAGCAGCCATGTTCCAGGCGCTAGCAGCGGCGCAGACAATGTTCATCTCGTACTCGAGGATGCGGCGGTAGAGATCCAGCAGTGTCTGGCGGACTTGTAGCTGTAGACGCTCATAGTCTTCGGAGGATGTCCATGACGAGGGGTATGTGCACCGGGCGAGGCTCATGTAGTGCGGAATGGTGGCTATCAGATGGACGAAGCCGCTGCGGAGGTCATCGTGTCGGAGGAGAGGATCGAGGAGGAGCTACATAGGTCAGCCTTGTCCCAATTGAAAGAATGAGCGTGCCTACAGGTGTTAGAGAGCAGATGCCTGCAAAGGCGAGAGCGGAACTCGGTTGTTGCGGTACCAACGAAGCGACAGTAGATCTCGCCTCGACGAGAATCTCACGAGCATCGTCATCGCCCGAGTCCGACTTGGATGTGGCGCTGACTTCGCGATTCAAGCCTGAAGACGCAATCATGGACATGAGCTCCAGGCGTCGCTCGCCATCCATCGGCAGCTCATTCGGATTCCCATGATGGCCAGGCCTATGCACCTCGGGCAGTTCATGACCGATAATGTTCTCGTAAGCAAGCACGAGACCATTAGATCGAGCATCTTTCTTGAGGGCATCGTATGCTGCGTTCCAGAGCTCAATGTCGCGTGCGCGCTCCTCCTCTGCTGCCGATCCACGACGGCTCTGGCTGTTTCTGTGACAGCCGATGCGCTGTAGCGGGCAATTTGATGATGCGTTGGAAGCGCGAGTAGAGGATGGAGCAGAGACGGAGGATTTGGACGCGACGGAGGGAGTATGAGTGTGACGGCGAATCTTGCCGACGATGCGTTTTACTTTACCAGCTGAGCCCAGATGGCCTGGTGATGTTTGTGTAGTAGTCTTCATGTTGATGATATGGATCTGGTGTATGGACTGACGACGAATGTATTCATTGATGGATGGGAATGCGAAAGAAGAGAAGATAGATGAAATCTTACAAGCAGCAACTTACAGAGGGTCACGAATCCTGTTTAATTGGTAAAAAAAAAAAACACCAGCGGCCTATTGATAGACTATCATCGTCATCGTGAACCACCCCAGGACGGAAACCCCAAGAACAATCTGGGGCAAACTGAGGGGGGGAGGAACCGGGTCAATGGGTCTGACGAGAGAGAATCTCTGCAACCCCCCGGCACAACGGCAGTTGTTTTCTGGTGACACCCAGCGCTCAAGATGACAAGCAGCGAAGATCACGAGGTCCATCGTTGACAATCGGCCGAGAGATGTCAAGAAAAAAAAGCGAGCCAGTGACGTCTGCGAATTGACCAAAAGGACTGACGAGTCAGGAGCAAGCGGGATCCCGATGTCTAGAAGATCCGTGGGGTCGATGAAGTCATATCCCAGAGCTCCAAGAGCTTAGAGCTTCTCTCCCGGGCGAAACATCCATTGTTGGTCGTGCCGCGGCGGCCGAGAATGGAGGGGAGGGGCGGTCGTCATCGGTCGGAGCACGGATGATGATGGGGCCGAGAGCCTTGGCGATGTCGAGGTTGTGCTTGGCGGGTGTTGCTCATCAGGTTTTTGGTGATTTTATTATATAAAAAAATCATGGGTAGGAGATACTATACAAAATCAGGTATAGTAATACAACTCCTTCTAATTATTTAATTGATCTTTTATTGAGTGATTTCCAAGTCTTGAATCCGCGTTAGCCAGGGCAGGTCCTGTCAGGGTCGGCTTTTTTCTTCAACCTCCTGCGGGGTGGATGAACTGCGGGTCGGATTAATGGGCTTCAGCGGAGCCTCTCCACTGAAAGTGCTTGCAGATCCACCAGCAGGATGGCCTCAATCTGGATTCATGGGTGATGCATGTCGTCTTGGAATCGATCATGGTCGCCCAGTTTGAGTGTTGTTGTATTGGTCGGCAATATCTCTTTATACTATGATATAGAACAAGTATCAAGACGATGCCTATCTCCGGCTCCTGTATCGTCGCACGCCCACCGAAGTCAACTCGTTGACTTGGATCCATTGAGTCCGAGCTGAGGTTGTTTATGCGCATGGCATTTAGAACAAGGAACGGCAGACAACTTGTTTCAACCTTATCAATTGCCCATTTATATAGTTATTGAAGGGGCGTGTATGGTTTGAACGGGGAAAAAGAACCCTGTATAGGTATTAGTTGACGAGTAAAAGCAAGAATTCTTGACGAGGTCAACGTTCCGAATTCCTCATGGATGTAAATGCCGGTAATCAAATCAATTTAAAAAAAAACATGTCTCCTCTGATTCTTGCACGTTACCTGTCAACTACCATGTCTGTGCATGAATCCCATGTTAAACTCGAAACAAGGCCGTTGAGAAACATCGACGTGTAAACACCAGCCACGGATATCAGAACATCGCGGCCAATGAAGCAAAACGGGTTTCAACGGCTGACACTGTCAACCAGCCGGCAGTCGTACGCGATGAACAGAATATTTTTTCAAAATAAATCAATAAAATTTTCTTGCAAAACACCATCTTCTTCTTTGTGATCCCAAGTCAACAGCAGATCATCTACTCTACTTGAAACGCCCCATCACTCCTGTGATCGCATCCTCCTCCTCGAGATAATAATCCACCATCTCCCCATCGACTTTCAACTCTTCATCCGCCTCTTCACGCTTTCTTTCGTGCCGCCGCGCAGCACTTGCTTTCTTCTTAGTCTCTCTTTAACCAAGGTGTTGATCACCTTTTTTTTACCATTCACTCGCGCTCATTGAATCACCTTCACACCCCTCGACCTATATCTCTAGTCTTGTCGCCTTGACCTTTCTTTCTTCAAACCACCATAAGAAAAGTCATCATGCGCGTTCTCGTTCTCACGGCTGCCCTCATGGGCCTTGTGGCTGCTGCTCCCGCCCCTGCTCCCTCGGCCACCCTCTTTGACGACATGGTCGTCGTCTCTACCTCTACGGCTTGCGCGACCCCCTCGGCCACTCCCATCGCCTCTGCCTTTTGGGTTCCCAGCGACACCTCTCGCAAGACGTGTGACAAGAAGACCTACAAGGCCAAGTTCGCCCCCTCTGACGTGAAGCGAGGCGACTTCCGCGATTGCGCATCCCTCCTCTCAGCCTTTGGACCTCACAACGGTACCTTTACCATCCCTGCGCTCGCCAACGCCGCCGAGGACTACGGCAACGGCTTCATCCCCATCGTCAAGTCAGACTCGTGCTCCCTTGGCGTCCGAGCCAAGGGTGGTGTAATGCTGGGTGACGACGACGTCGACTGGATCGTGCAAAAGACGCTACAGGACTACTCTTCCGGGTTCTTGATGGCAGCCCGTGGATCTGTCGACTGCGATGCTTTGGACGGCGGGAAGAAGGCCAAGCTTTACTGGCAGGTTTACGATTCTGAGAAGGGGAACTAGATGGATTGGTCTTGAGGGTCGTCTGGACGGTGGTGTTGGATGATCTTGGATCGTCGGTTCTGTTCTACCTGTTACGATACCCGATGGAAGCAAGAAGATGACAGCTGGTAAAGCATTGTCGCCTACATGATGATTCTGCATGATTCTTATTCTTGTGTGTTTGTGTGACTTGAAGATCCAGTTCATGGAGCGCTGACAGCTTGTTGTGAAACAACTCTCGGCTGGCCCGGGTAGTAACCATAATGTGAGCAATCAGCATAGCGCGTTAGGAAGAGAGAACCTGTAGAGTGGAGGAAGAGAATCGGTGGACTTGAGGAAGAGGTCCAGCGACAACAATTCTCCAATTCGCCCTTGTCCAATACTGGGGAAACAAGGTCATTATTGCCATCACTCGAGAGCGCAACCTGCAGTGCCCTAGCCGCCATACTCGTAGTATCATGAGTTGAAGCATTAGCAGTGATTTGGAATTTAGAATTCCTCGAATGAGGCTTGTCTATTTACTTGCTCAATAGCGCGATAGTGGGCTAGATTGGATTGCATTCCTGCCCGTGACGGTGAACAAGGCTAGCATCAAGGCCTTGCCATAGCCACCACCAGAGTAAAGAGCTGTCCGGATTCGGCAGCTACACTACGGATTTCTCCGTCGAGTGAAGAATTTTCATCAAGGCTTGGCTGGGTGGGTGGGTG